>JABCKK010000076.1:0-30269 GCA_018221785.1 Calocybe gangraenosa
GATTTGAAGGGAACCGGGACCCGTCGAATCCGAAGCATTCTCGGGATGAAATGGGAAGGGGACCGGGTCCTTCGAATCCTCGCAACTAAACGACTTAATAAGCTCACATCGTTGGTCGGGCCAAAATTTATCGCGGCATGGTTGGATACCGTTACTTGTGAGTTTTTTCAATGTTCTATCAACTGTTATGCTGAGTTTCGCTTTGCTTTATTATTTTGGACTCGCAGGCCATGCCTTCCTGTGGAAGTATGGTGTAGAGCATGGTGACCCGAGTTTATATAATTTGATGGTTGACCCTATGAGCGGGTATGGTGTGCTATCCGATTACGATCTGGCGATTTACCAATGGATGGAACGTCAACATGGAACATGGAACAGATCGGACGGGGACTGTCCCATTCATGGCGCTTGAGCTTCTTGAAAGAGAATACTGGGATGGGCTCATTGTACGCTACTACCACCATGAATTGGAGGCGTTCATCTGGACCCTTCCCTTTGTTTTCCTGCTGTATACCAACCAGATACGGGGGAGCCATAAAGCTGTCGATGCGTGGATCACAGACGACTATACAGCATGTTGCATGCAGAAAGAAGTCTTTTATAACGACAGGCGACTCCGAACATATGAAGCGACGAAGGACTTTGAAAAATGTTGGCCATTCGGAATGGCTTCATGCCGTATTCTTTTTCGGGACCATTACAGTCGAGGTATTCGCCTCGAGGAGGAACCCGAGGACAAGCCCTTACATGTTGCATTCCACCTCAAAACGTCGCGGGACATGTGGAATTCAGTTCTCGAGACATTGGACAAGCAATCTAGTGAATTGGACAAGCAATCTAGTGAATTGGACAAGCAATCTAGTGAATTGGACAAGCAATCCTGTAAATACCCGCTCAAACCTCATGTGGCACGGCTTCGAAAACACCAACCGCAATTTATAGAGGGGACAAAGCATTTAGCAGAGATCAGAAAATTCTACGAGGAAATCACTGGGCATATCTCATAGTACCTACCTATCTAAGAAGTGTGAAATGTAAAAAAAATTACAAACACTGTCGGATTAAAGATTGGTCAGTATGCTCTACATTTCTAACTGTGGAGAAGTCCTAATGGTGCCTACTTTAAATGACTGACGGCCCGTGGGATGGGATCGGGGGAGTGTGTTGATTGTTCTTCGTAGTGTTGTCCTGAAGGATAGAAACAGATTTGAGGCGGACATGAAGCAAGTTATTGCCACCCATCTCTGTGAATTCCCACATAAGCACCTTACTAAACGTGCCAACCCCATCTCACGCATTATTCGTGATTTCTCCCTTTTCTAATATGTCGTCTATGTTCCACCACTGCCATGAAGGGTCAGAATCACATCCTCTTGTGTCGTTTCCGTTACCCATACGTGACGAAAAGAGGTGGGTAGCGTCGGAGGAGTGAGCAGAAAGTGGCACGCGCAGATCACTGAATGAGGAGTTGAAGAAGAATCGGGTTACTGAGATACTGGCACTTGATAGATCCATAAAACAAGAACATAATAACTTATCCACAGCTCAAGAACAATCTTAGTTTCTCATGCTCTCAAATACAGTCCGTCAGCCCAACACCTCACAAGAACCAACAGACCAAACATTGTGCACTCCTCACTGCTCAGTGTATGTATCTATTAGAGATAAACATGCCTAACGGTAAAGACAAGCGAGTGCCAAGATGAATGAAAATTAACAACAGAAAAGAAAAACGAGCGTGTGTGTGTGCAGGTGATGTAGATATCATAGGGATGAGAAAGACGACAAACACTCATCCAAGAAAAAGGGGGATGGGCCTAATAATAGTGTTCATAGCGGGAAACGGAAAAAAGAGGCAGAGGAATTGTTCGTTTCGTGACATAACCGGTGGTATGCGATGGGAGAATGATAAGGTAAAAAGAGAGAGAGAGAGGAAGGTTCCCGGTATGTATAAGATGAATAAGGTAAAGGAGGGAGTGCGGAGGTGCGGATTGCAAAAGTGCAGGCGTGCAGGGAGGACGGAGAGGGGGCAAGAGATTACATGCATTTGAGTTAGGTTGCGGGTAAGATAACGATGGGTGTGAGAGGAAAACAATTCCAAGGTAACGAGTCCCAGGTTCTTTTATATATTGTTGGTGATGATGGATCCGGTGGGGGGAACAAAACTTTGTTGTAACATGCGTAACGCAGCAAAACAAGAAAACAAGAAAAACGACGCATTGCTTAGGGTTAAAATTTGTCCCCAGCTTCGCGAGGTGTATTGGCAAACGACAAAAGATTACCGGTCGATCAACAACCATTGTACTGTACAAGGATAACGCGAACCTACCGAGCCATCCAGCACATGCCCTGTCGCACACGAGGAGTTCGTGTTATCCATGACTGCGAGCGCCCGTGGCTCATTCCGAAGGCTAGGAGATGTCTGATGGATTAAAGCCCGCTTTCCGTGTCAGTGACTTGCCAGTGACAGGGGGAGACACCAAAGAAATTGGGGCACACGAAGAAACACCCTCTGGCGATTCCATGAATTGCATATATTGCCAAAAAAATGTATCGCTGCCGTGTTGGGTCTGTCTTGAATGTCGTTAGTCGTCGGCGTTATATTTTTACAGGCTGTCCATCTAACCACCAACGTAGCTCCGGACACACTTGTCTGCGACGAGTTCGACAAAGAAAAACTATTACCGGTTCTCCCAGAAAAACTCGTCACGACGCCGCCCTCTATGGTCCACGCCATGCTCAGAATTACTGATGATAAGCAGGTCGAAATTCCAGATGACGACCAATTAGATTTAGCTCGGGTAAAGAAACGGCTCGCAGGCGTGAAACATAGTGTCGAAGAGCGCCTGGAAATCTAGAGAAAGAGTTGACTACTAGGACTAAATTTCTGGAAGATCTACTCAAGGATCATGTACGCGGAACGGAAGGAACCGGAGGTGTGGAAACATCTGAACTTGCGGAACACTTGGAAGGGTTGGAAAAGAAGCTCGAGGATCGCAAAAGTGTTTTGGAAACACGTTTGGAAACACGTTTGACATCTCTAGAACAGCTAATCTTCAAGTTTTTCGGCGAAGGCCATTCTTCACAGTGATGTATTTTGAAAGGGGTCCACACATGACTTTTCGTGTCCAGTCGTTGTAGTGATCTAGTTCAAAAGTTAAATGATGATTTCCCTAGCCACAACCTAGCCCAAACCCAAACCCATTTACCAAAACTACCCTTTAATTGCCTGCCTGGCGCACAGTTTGATATCAAAAAATTCAACCAGCCGTTTTGAGATGCCATCGGCGTTGGCGGTGATCTCCGCTTGGCCAAGCATAGGTGAAAAGATGGTGCTGGGAAATCAGGTATGGTTGTACACCTTTGGTATGGTTGTACACCTTTAAGACCCGACAGTTTTTTGTGTGAACGTTCAAATTATATCGCCGGCTAAGTATATACATAAGTGGTTACCTTTGATGATCTTGAGTCGGAGGGGTGGCAATTAAAGGTAGAGGTGGAGCGAACTTAATCATTGAAATGATGCACTGAAAACTTGATGATCCGAGTGTGGTCAAATTTTATAGTTCTGAATGAATACATGCACCGTGTGCTACATATCTATCTACTCACCGTAACGGACGGAAGTTCTTACTTGTAAGAACTGAGATCTTTGAATTTGGGATACTATGTTCATGTAGGGTTATCAATGTAACATGGTAGGGGTCAGTCACGCTTGCGTCACTACTTTCTGCCTGGATAATATCTTCAAGAGCCATCAAATGTCGTCGCACCACAACTCATGGAGCCACTTGCCGATCTTGATCTTCATTGCCTATTCCCTTTTTTTTTCGCTAGAAGAAATTGATTCCAGTTTTGACGTTCTACACTCTCTCATAACAACAAGACCGACATGACTTCAGAACACACCAGACCGGCGAATGCTCATGAACGCGAGAAGATTAGGCCTCCGGTTGACAAGGAATCTCAACTGTCGTCCACTCCTGACTCGTCTGTTATGATCGCTGAAGGGGTCGATCGCTCCTACAGCCTCAAATGTGATCTGAGTATGTGCAAATCTACAAGCCTTGGACCATTATTACTCACCCAACGCTAGTCAACAAATGCATGCAGGAAGAGTAAGTTAATCCGGTATGCACCAGACCGCAACCCGTTTGACCAGTTACTCGTGCTTTGTAGGATTGGCTTCGGGAGATATCAGTTTCAGCTCTTCATACTCACAGGTTTTGGGTGGATGGCAGACAGTAAGTAACTCTCTTGCTTACTACCCGCTAACCTCGCTCACATTCCGATTGATAGACATCTGGCTTCAAGGCGTAGCCGTTGTTTTACCTCAAGTACAACAAGAACTGTTGCCCGTCCGCGTGGAATTCGCCACCCTATCCTTGTTCGTCGGGCTGACCGTAGGCGCGACTGTTTGGGGTGTTATGGCTGATTTGATTGGACGGAAATTGTCGTTCAATGTACGTCAGCCACCATAATCACAAATTGAACTCTGCATCTACCCTTTTATCACAGATTACTCTGTTTTTAGCAGGTCTTTTTGGCATCGCGGCAGGTGGTGCACCTAACTTCGTTGCTTTTGCTTCCCTCGTGGCTTGTATGGGATTTGGTGTTGGCGGAAAGTTCGTCAATCACACCACAATTACATACTCCCTTCAAAACTGATCACTTGCTTCAGCCTACCTGTCGATGGTCAATTTATATTTATCGGTTTGTGACTTGAATTGACGCGAACTCACCTTGTAGGCGCCCTGTACCTCGAGCACATTCCTCAATCGCATCAGGTTCGTCACCTCCTTGCTGCGGCTATATTTGACCATCGTGAGCTGACTCGAACTTACAGTGGACGTTGACATTGCTCTCGGGCTGGTGGGCAATTGGCCAACTGGTTGCCTCTGTTGTTGCTTGGGGTTTCATCGGAAATTTCTCATGCAATGCGTCTACCCCGGCTGGACAATGTTTGAAGGCTGACAATATGGGATGGAGATATACGTGGTAAGCTGCATTTATTCTAGCCAATTAAGACAATCCTGACTATATATCACCTATTTTAGCTACACACTGTGAGTTATGTAGTCACGATATTGCCACACCTATCACTTACTCTCGAGGAAGTGGCTCTCTAACTTTCCTCATGTTCATAATGCGATTTTTCGTTTTTGATCTTCAAGAGTCGTCGAAATACCTTGTTGCAAAAGGCAGAGACGAAGAGGCCCTCGCAGTGAGTTTGCATCTTTGGTTATGCCAGGTGGAGGGACAAGTAACGACCTTCCTCGAGGTTCTCAAACATATCGCCAAGCGCAACGGGAAGCAGGTCAGCCTAACGCTCGACGATTTCTTGGCCATCGATGGCAGCCGAGGGTTTGCCCCAAAAACCACTCTCCAGGTCATCAAGGGTGCCTTTTCAAACGTTTCCCTGTATGTATCACAACATCACCAACGACCTCGGCTTTTTTTTTTTTTGACTTGCATCTCCTCAGTTCGCACGTGAAACCCCTGTTTGCCAGCCGCAGGCTTGCGATCAATAGTTCAATTACAATCGCTTTGTGGGGTGAGTCAGCGTCTCTTTGCCCCTCAAATACTCACGCTTACGTCCTGGCAGGATTGATCGGTCTGGCCTACCCTCTGTTCAACGGTTTTCTGCCGCTCTACCTCCAACAGCGCGTCTCGAGTACAGCCGGCGTTGGGGAGACATACCGCAACTATACCATCATTTCGGTCCTTGGGATTCCAGGCTCGATCATTGCCTGTGCAGTTGTAGATTGGACGAGGAACACGGACAGCAAGTGGTCCTTAGGAGGGAGAAAGTTGACAATGGCTGTCTCGACTGCGTTGACTGGCGTCTTTCTATTCTTATTCACCACTAGCAAGAACGAGGCTGCTATTCTTGGCTTCTCATGTGCATCCGGACTTACGCAGTACGTTGTATCCTGCATTTTGCTCTTAAAAACACCTTTGATCCTCATTCATCGCTGTCTAGAAACGCGGTACGTTTTACAACTGATCGTTGCTCACACTAATCCATATCTTTGATGGCTAGATGTACGGCGTTCTATACGCTTATACACCAGAAGTATACCTTCACCTGGATTCATCAGTCTTGCCGCTCATCATTCCTCCAGGTATTCCCTGCTCCACACCGCGGTACTGGAGATGCCATTGCCAGTAGCTTCAACCGGATCGCAGGTATACTCGCGCCTGTGATAAAGATCGCCACAACGACCGCAGCTGGCGGGGCCGCCTCAGCAAACGGGTAAGCTCTGGCCTACTTTTCCATATCTCTGGACAAGTCGATTTTACAACGTACTCACAAGACATTTCCTCTCATATGTAGACCTATCTTTGTCTCCGCATCACTATTCATCGTGGCCGCGATCATGATGATTGGCCTCCCAATTGAGGTCAGTCGATCCCGTTACTATGAACCGCTGGCTAACGTGTGCGTTCTCTTCATAATCAGACTGCAGGTAAAGCTGCCATGTGAAGCAGTAATCACCATATATGATCAGCCCCATCAGTAATAATCTATCCGTACACAAGTCTTGCCTGTACACAGCTTTTTAAATGTGGAAAAAATATTCCTTCTAGCCGACTTGAACGACTGACCTCGACATATCTGATGATACTAGTGTCGCGCTCTACCAACTGAGCTAAGAAGGACGGAATCACTTGGCAAAAGTCACAGGAAGAGCAGTCAAGTCACATGTCTTGCTATTCCAAGGCCTCTCAAGATGAGCCTGTTGGGATAAACGAGACGCGTATTTCTCTTGTTTGGATCGAGCGGACATGGCGAAAGCGGTTGACACGCGTACAGCTTGTCTTCTGGAGTACCAGGCGTACCAAGTGATTTGTGCAAAATGCTGGGTGAGTACATACCTTCTCTGGGTGGTGGCGAAAATTAAGCAACGTAAGATGATAGGAGGGGCGTGAAGGCCATCTACCACAAGCCAATACTCAAGCACAAAACGCTAGAAAATGAGGCTAGTGGGAGAAAGAACAAAGGTGAGTATCTCTTCGTCACTTACGTATTTTCTATCCATTCTTATGGGACCATGGGCCCAATCTAAGACATTCAGATATATGGACCCCAGGAGAGGGAATATTGCAGGAGAATCTATATATGCCCTAGGTCCGGACATGTTTCATTGCCCCTACACTTAAATAGAATATCTTTCTCACATCGGGTGATACATCATAGGTAAGCCTGTGAATATATATCAAATGCACCGGTGTACGGGGAGCCGTTAGACATCTCTGACATGATGTTCATTAGCAGAGCATGACCGTTCGCGTCTAGGACTTCAACAACCAGCCACAATCTGAGGATTACGTTTTCGGTGACGATCCCAGTAACTGTTGCCCACAATCAGAACTCGCAAGGTCTTGTAAGCAGGAAGCTCAAGAACCCCGAGGGATCACCAACAGAACCATATTGGATTGATATCATCTGTCATTCGGATGATGGGTGTGAGTATGTATACCTCTCGTCACCTCGCACCTTGTGACCTCCTGTAAAAATATCACATGAAGGCTTCTCTGTTTCATGATTGCTGATAGTAGAGGCCAAACATTCAGTTTTTTTACCTTTCTGGGTGTTTGTGCATCTTTCCTACTACCTTCTCTGATTGATGTCACGTTTCTGCGGCTCAAGGCTGTTCGTTACACTGGTCCTCTTCATTAACGATGGGCTTTGGGATCTAGATTGATTCTTTAGTCACTCCGATACAACGACTTACTTTGCGCGGCTCACAACTATACGTGTAACGACCCCTGAAAGTCAACAACCCCCACTTAATATGTCTCGAAGAATACTCATGATACGATCGGGGCCACCGCCACAGTACCACTGATATATTCGGCTTGATTTCGACCGAGCTGCCATATAAGCGAGATTCAATACGACACCCGATTTCCCAGCTCAGCTCCCTGCCACTCACAATGCTGCCAACGAAGAGTAACAGGTCTTATTCAGAGTTTTTCACCTCTGGATTCCATTCTATGACTAGCCACTCAGCACGGCGTGCTTCGGCCATGCCTTCACCTTCTACCACTATGACACCAGACGATTCTATCGCCACGTCCAGCACGAAGAGACGCCGCCATAGCTTTATTGACTTCACGAAACGCCGCTCCCGCCCATCGTCCCTTATCCTATCTCCAGCCCTATCTGTTAAATCTGGAACATCGTCTTCTCATGAACAACGTCGTAGCAGCCAATCTTCACTCATAACCTTCTCGTCCTGGCTCTTTGATCGTAAAATCACCAGTCGCTCAGACAATTACTTGTCGTTCAGTAGCTCTCCTCCAAAGAACAAACGAGAGTTGTTCAAAACGTCTGAATTGATGGAAGTCCGAATCACAGCAGGTGGGCCATATTCGCCCACAAGCCATCGTATAGAGTGGGTACTAGAATGTTGATCTATCCGTTGCTCATGTTAACTCTGCATATAGCGCTGACGATTCCAATTCCTCCAAAGAAATCGACCCCTTCAGCTCGTCTCCCGATTCCAAGTCGTTTTTCATTGATTTAACGGATAGCCCTTTGCCTTCGTCACCAACCAAAGTTGCCACGAAGCGAGAATCGTTTCTGTCACTGTCAGGCTCGTCAGACCGTTCGTTCTTCCGCTTGCGATTTCCGCGCCGCGAGAGGCCCACTTCTATTCATACAATGCCGCTTCCGTCTCGCTCGCGTCGATCCTCCTATCAAGCGGCCAGCAGGGATCGATCAATATACTCAGTGGATGAGGAGAGTAGAGTCGTGGCTCCAGAACCGACATCTGCTGACCCCGAAGAATGGTCCGATCCAGCACAGCATATCGATTGGCGGGAATTCCATGTTGAAGTTCTATGTGAGGGTGAACGCGTTACATGGTAATTATCCAACACCTGATACGCGCAAACTCTTAGGGTGATGACCGGCCGACCATTTATTTATTTATCATTACTTTACCTTGTAAACTTGCGCTTTACTTTAAACACTCAATCTAGACAAGATATCTTATTGTAGACATTCAAATAACATTGTTCAAAGAAAATAAAGATAGCTCATCAGGTCATTATATGGTCGCAGGAGGCTAAAGGGAATGAATGGAATGAACGCGCCCAAGTGCAGATAAGGGAGAAAAAAATGCGCCAACTAAAAAAAAAATGTAGAGGGTGAAAGGTCGTGACTGGTCATACGTAGTTTATCAGAATTGCGATGAATACTCAAGTGGCCTGTCCCTGATACTTCTTAATCAAGTCTCGGAGTCGTGCTTGTCCGAACGCCAGCTCCCCTCCATGATTGGCTGAAGTTGGTCTCCTAGTAGCGTTCGTTGAGTTTAAAACACGAGATTTTGGATCGGGCGATGCTTCCGTGATAGCTAAAGAGGTTTTGATGGGAATAAGTCCAGCTTTGTTGACGAGAGGTCGAGCCAGGGAAGCAGTTGAGGAAAGTGTAGGCGTCGCATGAGACGATGAAATAACGGCCGGTACAGAAGAGGACTTGACTAAGGGTGTCCGACGTACTGGAGCACGCTCGGCCGATTTCGACTCGATAGTCACCGGGGCTATTGGTGGAGCGCTGGCAGTCAACAGCGATTTGACGGGTGCATGAGCGACCGGATCAGCGCTTGTTTGTTTATTGAGCGGTTGCGATGTTTTGACCGTCGCCTTTGCGTTATTTTTTGTCAGTGGAACATTTGTTCCAGGTCCCCCGGACGCCCAGATCGAGGTGATAGCTGCCACCTTACCGCCTCGTCCACCTCGCGCAGATCGGATATCATATTTCAGTTCGGAGTCAAGATGAGGTGTGAGCACAGGTACGCGGAGTGATTGCTCAGCCGATGCTTGGTTGGGAGATGGTCTGATGCCATTCAAATTAGCAAAAGCTTCCGGGGCGTTGATATTGTGCTTCTCGACATCAACACCAAGTACATCGAGGGCACCCGTCGAGGGTGGCGATACGTTACGGTCAGTTCGGATCGATTGTTTGATGCGCGCCGGGGAAATCAAAGGGAATATAGTAGGAGAGGTAGTTTTTGGTGGAGTGGATGTTTTACCAGGCACTTTCGCAGCAGGGGTTGATGACCAGATATCAGCAACGCGCCTTGCTTCCCTCACCACGCTTGGATCTCTCTCGGATAGTACAGGATGCCGTTGCGTAGCACCAGGTTTGAAAGTATTGATGGGAACGAACCCAGATGAGCGCGGGTTAGGAACAGCAGAATTATCTTGCTCGCCAGTTTTTGGTTTGAGGTTATCCTTGACGGCCCCCCTTGCATCCGATGCGATCACTTCCTCCTCAGGTCTAGCGCCCGGAAGTCCGTCGGTGGGGTCTGGGAATGATGGCACCTTCCTCAAACCAACACGACTCGTCGGGAGTACCTCTTCCACAGGTGGAACTTCTGGGTCAATACCTCCTAACCATGCCGCTACCCTTCCCTTTGCGGCAGCGCTCTTCTTGGTTCTTGAAGTGTGTTCTTTTCCATTCTCACCTCTCTTCTCCCTCTTCTCCCTCCTTTTAGCTTTCTTTTTCCCTCTCTCGCCCCTTTCGCCCCTTTCATCCCCAGAAATGCTGGACTTTGCCGCTCGATGCGTCTTCTCGTCCGAATCATGTTCGCCATCGACTTCTAGAAACCCTCCATCGACTTCAACATCCCCTTCACCAGTAGCATCACGTTCTCCAGCTAGCGTCAAGCTTGATATCGCCGAATCATTCAAAGGGTCAGGTACGCCTTTTCCTTTGCCTGGTATATCAATAGGTTGGGCGCCAACTACATCCCATACCGGCGGGTGTTCGTTTCCGGAATCCATTTTACGCGTTCCTACTTCCGCCAGCAGCCGCCGCTCCAGAGCATCGAGCCCACTTTCTGCCTTACCGCTGGGATGAAGTTGGGCATGGAATTCATGCGACTTGGGCTTGAAGGGCAGTTTGACAGGTGTCACTGCGGCTAGGGGAGTAGGCGGTGCTTGAGATTTGGCAGCGTGAGGACTAGGGCTCTTTTCAGAATGTAGCGTGTCATTGAAGAATTTGTCAATACGGATCCTGCCGCCGGGAGTGGTTTCAGCCCCCTCCTTGGCTTTTTTGGTGGGAGGAGGGGGGATGGGTAAGGTCTTGTTGATATTCGACTCTGCAGGGGCGTCAAAATGTTGAGCTGCAAGAGGCACAGCTTGTCCTGGATGATCGTTTGACTTGGGTAGATCTGCCGAGAGGTCCACAGTGGTATTTACTACCTCCTGCGCCATACGTTCCAGTTCCTCAACACGCTCGCTCTTGGGCAACGAATTACTAAACGAGTGCTTTGGAGAGAGGTAAGGGCGTGGGGAATGAACAATGGGGTCTGGTGATAATCCAGCATTCTGGGATGGGCTGGAGAGAGCAAGAGGAGCAGGGGGTAAGTTCCGCAAGTATACCATATCCGTGGTTGGCTCTGACGACGTGGGTGGCTCAGGAAAAGAGTAGAGCGCACCGCCCACGGGGGGTGCAGTGAGCGGAAAGCGGTGTGATCGAGGTGAGACGGAACGATGACGCGAGGATTGACGCAGGTGCTGTGTGACCCTAGCTGCTCGTTCACCTTTACCCTCCACAGGATCCACGTTCAGGTCACTCATAGGCACGGGGAGGTGCTGCGACGTTGGAGGCAGTGCGGGACCCATATCTACATTTGAATGATTAAATGAGAACGCATCGCCCGGTGCAGGTCCAGCACTCAGGGGACGCGTGGGCATGTATGCGACTATCGGGACATGAGGAGGAGGTGGAAAGTAATAATGCTCTATGCTTTCCAGGGGCGGTGAAATATAATGAGGTTGAGGGGTGTAGGACTCTGGCGGCGGGAGCCAAACTTGCTTGTGAATCGGATCAATAAAGGCTGCTGGGATTGGAGACGAGATTGGAGGGGGGCTATATGGGTAGGGCGTTGAAGGAGGGTACGGGTCATTATGAGCTGGACTAGTGTACTCAGTAGGCTCCGGTAGTGCGGCAGGATGAACTACCGTGACTGGGACGTTTAATTGAATATCCTTCCTGTGTGCAAAGTCAAGACGATATAGTGACATATGAGAAAACTACCAACGTTCCGATGCCCATGTTGAGCGTGATCCCGACTATACAGCGTACTTCGAACAACGACTCCGAGGAACGGCCCTCTGATTCGTCACCTTCCAGAGTGCCACCTCTAACGCCTCGTGCTTGTTTTGGAACATCAAAAACAAGGCTGGCAATACCTTCTGCGCCTTGTTGGATGACGTATTCCGGGCCACGGAACGGAACAGTGGTAAGAACGTCCGAGATCTGCAACGGCGAGGGTTCACCTGAGGTGAGTCCAGGAAGCACAAGGGTGCGAGACAAGGTTAGAGTCAAACCGCTATTCTATAACAGCACAGTTAGATAAAGCGATATACTGATTGGATAGAAATTACTCTTTTGTTTGAATGATTCTTGACCTGCAACTCTACACAAGCACCCTCCCCGGCGACGATTATCCCACCAACAACCCTGCCTTGTACCCAAATCTTTCCAAACTCACCAACGACAACTCCTTCGGGCTCTACACGAGAATAGTCGAGCTCGTAACTCTCCACGACGTCGATCTCTTGTTTACAAGTCACAAGTCGCTTCTCGCCTTTCCACACCACACCGACGGTCGCTTGAACTTCATACCTTACACGTGCAAGATCTGAGCCAAAGCTAATGGAAGATGGTGCCGAAGATGGAAGTGGAATGCGGAACAGGAAGGTTGACACCCCTCGACGGGCTTGGTAGTAATTTTGAGGTAAAGGTGGGTCACCAGGTTGGGGATGAGATTGCACTGCATTAGAAGGAGGTAATCCAGGGCCTTGAAATAATCGTCGACTATGCAAGAAGGTCGATGTCGCAGAGTGATCTCGAGAGGTCAGCTCTACGTTTCATAGGTCACATTAGACTCAGACTCTGTTGATTTTGAACTTGCCTTGGGATGCGAACAATTCAACCATCATGATATTAATCCCCAGGCCCTTGTCGGCTCGACATTCCATTTCCATTTTGCCTGAAACATGCTTGCCTGCTACATGTATGGAATGAGGAAGTGTCAAAGAGACCTTCACTTTCGAGTGGTGGGGTGATGCGTTCATTGGCTCTGGCCTCGTCTGCGCTGATAATGCCATGACCCGGACGCCAAAAAGAAGATAGACCAAGGATTATGATAAATGAAACTGATCAACGAAAACGAATGGTGCAGTTGCAGAAGATGTGGGTTCAGATACAAGTTGACAGTTGAATTGGACTTTGAATGAGCGATTCATAGGGACGAAGATGGTCAAACATGGAGGATTTCGAGGGTGTAGCGCTTAGTGTTGGGCCATTGTGGCAGTTGGATTAAAGCAAGGATTGGTTTAATGTGGCTGTGCAGCTCCACTTACAGCTTATCACATCTGCTCATTCTCGCATTCTATCAATAAAATACCTGGCCTTGTCAATATACAAGTACAAGCTGGCTGTTAATACAGCTTGGACCAAGTCGAGAACTATTGATGACCTTGACTCCCGTTACCTGAGGTCTAGTTCAGCGAAACGTCATCATCTAGATGACATAAGTTATACCGCTTACTTTCCGACCACACCTACCTTGGGCCTAGAGGGGATACGCAGCCTTCGAGATAAGGTAACAGCTAACTTGGCTGACGAGACTCCGTTCAGGTTGGTCACAAGATCGGGACACGGTACGCACATGGCTGTGCCAGAGGGGTCAAACGGTTCTTCGAGGTAGCAGCCTTTGCGAGTAGCACCTTCCATGCTTTTCAAATCTTCATTTTTAATGTGTCCAAAATGCTGTACAAATGTCTCATTAGGGCTCTCACCCCACTAATGAGCTCTCCAAACCAGCCTTGTTCCACGAGGCTTCTAGCCTCCAGCCTCGGAGCATTGCCTGGGCCCCTTTGTCTGAGGGACTCAACGTTATCCAAAATGATTCATTCTAGAATCCCGATCACCGATAACAACTCAACTTCTCATGGATGACACGCCCTACCGGATGCCCACTATAGGACAGATAATACCGCATTGTCATCATTAAAGAGAGGCAATGCCCGGTAGATTAACCCACTGTGTCCGTGACAGTTTTGCGCCACTTGGATTAGTATATGAACAACCAAGTCGTCATTTTCGCTCTTCGCTCTTCAGCCCCCCTCCCCCACAGTCTGTCCACTTCCCCTCCCCCACACTCCCCGCCTCTTCCCACCGACATCGTCTATGTCACTCTATGTACCAAAGGCTCGTCTCAATAAAGCTGCAGATGGCGTACACCGTCTTCTCTCTGCGCGAAAACTTGAGCATGCCTTTTTTGGTGGATATCAGCTAGCCCTTCTGGGTAGCACCCGAGGAACGCGCGATATCGACGTTGCTGTCAAGAAGCCCTTCTTGAACGGCTTCGATAAAGTCAAACAAGCCTTTGTCGACGACGCCGACTTCCTCGTCTTCGATGGCAACCGCACGGATTGCGTGAACGCCATACACAAACCTAGTGGAGTGCATATCTTTGTCATGCTAGAGTACGTTACATCTTTCAACACAGCCTTAGGGCAGTGGGCATGTATGCCATAACTGGTGTATTAATGATGGATCAATTTTGATAACGATAGGGACATTCCGAGAACCCTGGAGCATATCGCAGATGACCCCCACCACCTTCCCTTCTACACCCCGACCCATATGTTCATCAGGACTATCCACAGTTTGGGCAGGTACTCGAAGGAAAGCCACAGACAGGACCTAGTCTATCTCTATAGCAAGACGCCGCTCGATGCAATGAAGATCTACCGAAAGGTGACCCCAGCGCAACGCGATGCAGCCTTGAAGAATTGTGCCAATAACGAAAAAGCTGCTGCGATACTCATCAGCCTCGCTCTCAATCCTGCAGCATCTGACTATGATCGGTAGATAGGATCCCTTTCTTCATTCGTTCACGGTTGCCGACTGAGTGAGTTCATTTTAGGACCTCTTTTATTTGCTACCGTTAACACAATCCTCCCAGCGGCACAACATTAAACGAGCATTTCTCTCAATATCTTACCCCTCTCTTGGAACTAATCACTCCGTTCCCACGATCATCGTTCTATCTACTGGTCACAACAGTCGCGGCAATTTGTTTCCACCACAGGCGACTAAACCCCGGGTCACCTCGATACCCCACATACCCGCATGTCTAACGTGTAACTTGGGTTTACAAACCATACCTTTAATTAGGAGAAATTGTAATGCAAACCAATGTTATATCTATATTACGAGCCTGTTCTCTGCCTACCTGTCACCACTGCGATTATGTATGCTACCTTGTACCATCATTCCATATGCATTATTGTTCCAAACACAGCGCAATACATCAGTTTTGCACTTTGTATAGTACGGCGATCTTCTGTACGAGTATATTTCAATCCTACTTTTCAAATTCAGCTCTTCTATTATTTTTACCGCCTCAAAGCAATCATGCAGAGGCTCTTCACATGCCCATAATTTTCACAGCATTAAAACCTCATACACAAAGGAATCTCAGCAGGTGGCTAGTGATACAATGCGTTGTTATCTTATCTTATCTTATCGAAATATCTTATCAAATGGCGGCGCGTTGATAGCTCAATATCCGGAGATCGGCTTCTGCGTGGAGTTTATGTAGATGGACAAATTATCTTCGATCTATAGCTACAAGCTGCTAGGCCAGCCAGGCCAAGAAACACTCATTTTTAAATCCGCAGGGCTTGTTTAGCTAATGCCGAGCGGCAGGTGGTAAAAGTCGTAGTTGCATTCGGTTTTTCTCGGGCAAGTCATATAAAAAAACACACCCGGTTTCTAAACGTAGATCTCCAGACTTCCGTTCCCCCCCCCCCCCAAAAAAAAAAACATGAGCGGTCAAGATTCTTCCCTAAACTCCAAATTACGAGCGGCTCTAATATCCCGTGAGGAGCGTCTGACACGCCGGAGACTACCAGACCCCAGCACATCTGATTCAATCGATTTCACCTCGAATGACTATCTTTCCCTGTCCGTTTCGCCAATCCTGAAACATCGGTTCCTCAGTAAAATTAGCGCAGCACCAGACATCCTTGGATCTGGTGGCTCCCGGCTACTCGTCCATGGACCGGCACACAGGGCACTCGAGAATCGTCTCGCAAATTTTTTCAGATCTGAGACCGCGCTACTCTTCAACTCTGGTTTCGACGCCAACGTTGGGTTTTTCTCTTGTGTCCCACAAACGGGAGACGTGGTCGTTCACGACGAGTATATCCATGCTTCGATACACGATGGTATCCGAGCGTCGCGTATAAAGGAGAACAACCATCATTTCGACCATAATTCTATCCCCTCCTTGAGGAGAGTCCTGACGAGGCTGAGGGACACCTTTCCGGGATTAAATACAGGGAGAAATAGCCTTTTTGTTGCCGTAGAGAGCTTATATAGCATGGACGGCACATTCGCGCCGCTCACGGATATTGTGGATGTGCTGGAGGATATGTTTAAACAGAAGAATGCATATCTTATCGTTGATGAAGCGCACGCTACAGGTATCTATGGACCTCAAGGCAGAGGAAGAGTAGCAGAGCTGGGTTTGGAGAGCAAGGTTTTGGCACGGCTGCATACCTTTGGAAAAGCACTGGCAGCGACAGGGGGTAAACGAACTCAATGAAATAAAAATCGGTTCCTCTGATGACATGATTTGTTTGATAGCTGTTGTGCTAACCAGCACCCTTATCCGTGATTACCTATTAAATTACGCGCGGCCGCTGATATACACGACCTCGCTCAGCTATGTCAACATCATTGCTGCTGACTGCTCCTTTGATCTCTTAGTCGATGGCACAGCTCAATTGGTTGGATTTCTTTTTTTTTTGGCCGCATAACCTAATGTATGTTATACATTACGCAGCTGGCTCACCATCTCCTGTCCCTCTCGACGTACTTTGTGTCCTACCTGCGCCCACGGCTTATAGATATCCCACCAGAAATACTCTCTCTCCCGGCTCACCTTACATACACGCGGGACGATGCCCCGTCACAAATCATCCCATTGATGACCTCTTACCCACGCCCTCTTTCCGCTTATCTCCTTGCACTGGGCATGAACGCGCGCCCGATCACCTGGCCAACCGTACCCAAGGGGAAGGCGCGCGTACGTGTATGTCTACACGCTGGCAATGCTCTGACCGATGTAGAGCGGCTCGCACAAGGGGTGATGTTGTGGGCGAGGGAGACCCTTGTGGAGCAGGAAAGGGCGCAACAACAGGTTTCATCTTGGACTGGTCGGAAAGCGACTGATGGGGAAGGACAGGGGTTCGTCGTGGAAAGTAAACTGTGACAAAACAGTTATATATCATATCATTTACGTGCCAGGTTTACAACTATGAAGTGGATCAAGCAAGCCGCATGGTGGTTTGTTCGGGAGCTAATAATTTATCCTACTTAGCACTGAACCCTTTCAGTGCTGGAAATGTACAAGGTTGCATTTTTTGGAGTCGGCAGAGTCCGTGCACTAATGTCACTGACGAAGTTGGTCTTTGCCGCGACATATTGCTTGCTTTGTCCACGGTTCGCCGGATGGTTAGACTCGATTTTTAGCCAAGTAGTTGCTGGTCCATCACCGTAGGCGTCTGTCAGTCCTTGTGGACATCTGTAAATGGTCAAATCTATTCCCTCAGAACTTCATCCCTGGATGACCATCTCCATCTCACGGGATTTAAGCGGATCTTATTCTGTAACGGTCGCTTTTGGAATTGCTGAGCACGGACCTCTCGCATTTTGACATGTCCCTTTTTGCATCAGCTGCAGGCACGGAACGAATTTTTGGCTTGCTTTCCCGGAAGCTAGGTATATCAGTATATAGCTGTTTTCTCCCCTTTCAGAGCTCACAGGTAGCTAACGGCGCTACCAACCATGCTGTCGGTCACGCCTCCTTATCTGATTTCTGCATGTGTGAGAAAAGCCAAGGTCTCGCTGGGACGCTCCAGTCGGATGCATATAGTTGACGCAGATCCTTTTTTTCCCATACGAAGAAGTGATCAAAGTAACCGAAGGGCTCATAACTGCCTAAGCACTTCCCTCGCGTGTACCTGACGGTAAACTTTATTTGCCCCATCTGAAACCGACATCGGCCCACGGGCTACATACTTGAGTGTCTGAGAATCTCGTATGGGCCTTGTGGGCTCAGCAGGAATTTTGTACATTTGACGCACAAAATTATAGTCCGTTCGCTGTGAATAGTGTGCCAATAAATTGGCAGAATAAAAAAAATCCAGCTGCAGCCTTTGTTGGCCACTTGTTACGAGTAGTGGTGACATCTTTTATTTTCGGGCTCAACTTCAGGCCCCAGAAATTCAGGGTCAGCTGGCTCAAGGGCGACTCATCAAAGAAGTTGGAGTCGTGGTTGGAAACGTGCACAGTGACTGGGACTATTGCTTTCTCCTATGCGTCTTAAATGCAATATTCTTGCGTAGAAACTCGCCATTCCTCCTTTCCTTTTCTCTCTTCCTCCCTTTCTTCCTCCTTTTTCTTCCAATCTCAACGGTCGTGTTCCTCCTCTCGCTGTCACTGGATCTAAATAGAGATTTCAGGTTCAGTATGCCGTTTAAAAAGGTAAGCATTCGAATACACTTCAACGACATAACCTAATGTTTCCCTAGTTTAAAGCCGTGGCAGAGAAAGGGTTGCAAGCCACACTGGCTATACACTTTTTGATAGTTGGCGGAGGGGTGTCTGGTCTGGCGTGTGGTGTGTAACCTTAAAAAGCATTTTTACTCCTTTCGGCTTAACAATAATCCAGCCGTTGCTCTTCGCCGGGTGGGCCACCAAGTGACTGTACTTGAACGAGAGTGTGCCGACGACCTTGAGCACGTGAGTCGTCTCGCTCAATGTTTACGCCACGCCTAGTCTAACATTGTAACCATAGCCAAGAGGGCCATGTCGTATCCCTCCGAATATGTCGAAGATACTTTACCGATGGGGCCTAGAAAATGAGGTTCGCTCGATAGCGATAAGCTTGTCGTCCATCGAAGTTGCCCTTTGTGTGTGCTTCTAATCAGTCCAAGTTTTTTGATCAATTCTACTAATGGAAACCGGTTTCACTATCAGACGAGACGGACGAGCATTTGGGAAGCCACGTGTGGGATAAGAAAGTTCTAGAGGAAATAGGTGGCGATTTTCTTTTTACACATGTGAGTTACACCCACGTCCATCAGCCTACGCCCTCGTCTCAACTGCAGACCCTAACAGCACTCCGCCCTGCGTAAATTACTTTTCAATGTGGCCTTATCGTGTGGAGCCACCGTTCGTTTTGATTCAATCGTGGAAAGTGTTGATCCAGCTGGGCAAACTGTCAACCTGGCTTCTGGAGAACAAATCCATGGAAACGTGGTAATCGGTGCCGATGGACCACGGGGTCGAATAATTGAGGAGTTTCGCGCCACCGGGGAAAACATCGGAAACAGTCAAGTCGAAATGTACAGGTATGCCATGCCACTGTTGCATCAGAGATGATGTCTTTTCTACTCGAATTTCAATAACTAATATATTCAGCGCCACGGTGCCACGAACATTGATCGAGAACGACTCAGATCTCTCACATCTGTATAGTGAATATTCAGTAGGTGTTTAGTCTTCATAACGCATTTCGCTTATTAACATTGACACGATAGGCATCCATGTTCACTTGGTTCGGTGACGGACGCTCAGTGCTCGGCTTCCCTATCGTACGTAGTAGTGGCGGCGGTTTGTCAGTTCTGATTTAACTCTATAAATTTGACAACATAGGGCGACGGAACCAACCTCGGCTTTTACATCTACGGACCGAGTAATGGCCAGATCGGCTCATGGAGGAACAGTGTTCCTCTTGAGGATCTACAGGCGTCGCTTTCTACAGCTGGGCCCAGGTAAACTTCTGCTCTCACTTAGAGAATGCATAAATAACTTGAACTGCTATCTTGGCACCCTTCAGCCTCAGAAAACTGTGTACGTACGCGCGAGAAGTAACCGTGTCGACGCTTGTAGAGTACCCGAGGTTGAGAAATTGGGTGCACAAACGTGGCCATGTGTTGGTTCTAGGTGAAGCTGCACACCCGCTTCCTGTAAGTCTCTAATTTTTCCAATGGAGTCAATAATTGAGTAGTTTCATTATGATTAGCCAGGGTCTGTTCAAGCAACCGGTATGGCATTTGAAGACAGCGCAGTGCTTGGGAAACTATTTTCCCATCTGCATACTGAAAAGCAGATTAAACCTTACCTAGGGACATTCCAGAAGCTCCGCCGCCCACGTTGTGATGCTGTTTCTTTAAAGGAAGCGGGAATCATTCGTTACATGACCATGGGGCCAGGTGAAGAACAGCACTCACGAGATACAATGATGCGAGCGAGGTCTGAGGCGGGCTTTGGTATACTCCAAGAATATGACGGCAATGACTGTGTGCTTGCGCAGTGGCGGGAGATTAAAAGGATTTTTTGTTACGATGCCGAGGACCAGGCAGATGAATGGTGGTATAAATGGGGCCGTCTACAGGAGAGAGCCAACGACACCAACGTCTCATATGAAGTACCTATTAAGATCTTGTTAGGCTTTCCTTTCTTCTAACGTTGGTCTCGTTCGTCCATTCAATTACATAGTGTACTACATTCTTTTCTTGGAGGACTGGACCATTAATAACAATAGATATGTCCCCTTATTTGTTGCTGTTAGCCTTTGAAGGGTTGCTAATCGCACAGCCACAATAGAACCTGCAAAAGTTCTGTGGGGACCTTGTTCACTTGTCATCTAACTTATCGCACGCTCACGTCCGCAGCGCCTAGGACATACACCAAAAATATGGCTACAGAGTCGCCTACCAAACGCACCGGGTTCTCTTTTCCATTTTTCAGAAGGAATAAAGACAAAGCAGTACC
Organism: Calocybe gangraenosa; assembly: GCA_018221785.1. NCBI lineage: Eukaryota > Fungi > Basidiomycota > Agaricomycetes > Agaricales > Lyophyllaceae > Calocybe > Calocybe gangraenosa. Next base: position 20,882 of record JABCKK010000076.1, read on the forward strand.
CCCCCAAAACGCGGAAGTAAATCAACGGAAGACGCTCGTACAAGAAGGGCACAAGTATCTTTCAAAAGCAACAGACTTGATCAACAACAGAGACCATCAACATATGTTTGAGCGTGGCCATCTAGAACTTCTCCAAGATCGATGGGCAGAGTGGGTGCCAGTTGTTCACGTCACGTCACTGCTCGTCTAACTTGCAAGCCTTACATTTTTAGACTTTACGGCTCTGCCCCGAAGGGAAAGAAGCTCACCAAAGGGCTGCTCTCCCCAGAAGAATTTCGCGAAAAATCTAAAAACCTCCTTAACGACATCCAGGTGTGTCAAATCTTTTCGCAGCTGACACCTCATATATCGTCAAACGCAGGCTGCCTTTGAAGGTGTACGGTTGGACCACAGTGTGCCATCCTCGTCTCGTCAAGCGTCATCTCACCATGATGACCGTAGGCCTGAAGATCCTCCCTCAGTACAGGTAGGCGCTTATCGTGCCTGGTGTATCATACCACGTTCTCATCAAGTTCGTTTAGCGTACCTCATCGATCAAGCGCGAACCGTCTCACTCACGTCATCATGTACATGCTACCTCGTTGCGCGATCCTGGACCTGTCCCAGTCGCTGGTGCCCCAGAGCGCTCTGAATCACTAAGAGACGATCGTCACGCATCACGAAAAGTAGCTACACTTCTACCAATTTCACTGTCTTCTAATGCAGTCTGACAGACATCAACCCGTCATCGCGTTGAAGAACCTATTCCTGAACACGTTGAAATGTCCCGAGAAAGCAGCAAATCACACCGCCGCAAAGCAAGTCGCCATATTCGATTCCTACCCTCCTCAAACGTACTCACATCCACTACCCAGGATGAGCCTAACTACAACAAATACGCTGATGCAGACAACCGTGACCGCTCCTACAAAGGCCGTGATCGTGAAGATCGCTACCGTGAGGACCGCTATCGGCACGATCGGTACGGAGATGATCGATACCGGAGTGAACATTATTACAACCGTGACCGTGAAAGAGGCAAAGATAAGTACAGGGATAGAGAATACATGGATAGGCGGGGGGACAGAGGTCGTGACCATGATGGTGATCGTTATTATAAGAGCAGTCAGTACAGTGACCGCTACCGCGATGACCGGTATGACGCAGCCAGGTCATACGACGATAGACGACGACGCGATGATTATCGCGACCGTGACCGTCGACGTGAGTATAGTTCTCGTGACCATCCTCGTCGAGAACGCAGTCATCGCGAAGACCCCGTCCCAGAGGGCGAAGAACTAGAAGATGCCCCTCCGCCACCTATGTCTCCGCCAGTTGCAATGACACCCACGTATATACCCTACCCAACTCAAGAAGACGAAAAACCCAGGCGACCCGAAGACCGTGACCGTGATCGTGACCGCGATCGTGACAGGCGTCGCAGACGAGAGGAGGATCGCTCTGGCGACGGGGGAAGAAGAGAAAAAGACAGGGAGAGAGACAGAGAAAGGAACAGAGACAGAGATAGGGACCGGGATAGAGACAGAAATAGAGAGCGCGATGATGCACACAGTGTGCACAGGCGCAGGAGCCGAAGCCGGGACACTATCCCTGTGCCAGAGATAGCTTTAGGTCAGCAAGACTCAGATCAGATGGCGCCGTTAATGATACCCCCTCCTAGAGCACCCACCGAACCACGATCACGATTCAAAGAGGACTTCTCGTCAGTTTATGGAGGAAGCAACGGAGGAGCAGTAAGAAGGTAGTTTCGTATGTTTGTACTCACCAAGTATGCTGGGCCAGGGTAGATCTATACATATATACGATGAATGTACGAGGACCGAGACGATCTATCTGTCACTTAACTAGTCCATAAAAATACATTGCCATACAAGTAAATTATTCAACTTCCATCGTGTGGAACCCATGGGTATAAGATTGGGTCCATTGTACGAAATTGATTGAAGTGAATGAAGGTATACTACTGTGCAGCTAGGGTTATCCACCACCTACCTGGTGCTTGACAACTACGCTACCAAAGACTCCGCCAGGTAATTCACCCCCCTTGGCGCGTAATCTAAGTATTCCCCATTCTTGCCACCAATTATCAGCTTCATCCTCCGCGTCGTATCCGAACATCTCTATCATCTCAGACCACTCGGGGGTCTCTTCCTCACCTTCACTAGCTTTTAAAATGCTAAGCCCTGCATCTCGTCTAATACGCATCCCATTGTCTCGAGCTTCTTGAGCAGGACCTGGCGGGTAAGCCATGAACTGGATATCTCCGTGCTCCTTCTTCTGTGTTCCTGTGCACCGGAGCTGGCGAAGGCTTTCAAAAGCGACGAGGAAATTTTGTATTTGGTCTTCGCTCCTTAGATGCGCAAAGAGCCTGGCAAGGACGGCGCCATCTTCAATAGCCATAGCAGCTGCTTGGATAGAAGACGGCTAGAAAGGGGGTATTAGCGATCATGAAGACTAAATAGTTGAAGTGGACTCACAGGATGTGGGTGGGCCGCCTCACCGATGAGGAGCATTCGTCCGCTATCATGAACCCAGTCGTCTAGCGGCTGATATTCGTAAACGGGGATGCACGAAGGAGAGCCAGCAAGAGCTTGTAGCTTGCGTAGTCTAAAATAGATATCCGGATTGAAGAGTGGAAGCATCGAGAATTTAGATGGCTTGCTCACCTGGGTTCAGCACACTCTAACGTTTTTTGCATATTTTCGATGGGTACCCTGCCGCGCCAGGTTTTCTCCTGTCCATCGCGAGAGCTATATACGACCAAGGTGAACTCTTTGTCGTCGCCCTACAAAGATTATCCCCAGTTAGGTATATCGTGTACAAAGAGCCAAAAATAAAACCCACCAATGGAATCCCTAACGATACTCGTCCATCACCGAACCACGAAAACATGCTCTCCTGTAAGATATATGACTGTATCAGTGACAATAAAACCGTAAGATTGAATAGTGACGTACATAATCTCTGTCGTAGATGTATGAGGCAAGCTCCTCATCTTTCATAATTTCGACCCTAGGAATCATCGAGCTACGACCGTAGGGTCAGAGTCAAACAACGAAAATACCCAGCCTACGTTACCTATAACAATTCATAACGTGGACTGGTGCATCATCTTCCACCATCAGTTGGCGCGCTATGCCCATCACGCCATCTGCCCCAATGATAACATCCGCACGTAAAACTTCTCCTCCAACGAGGACCACGCTACGTCCTTCAGGATCGATCGACAACACGTCGGCGCCGAGTCTAACATCCGCCCCGTGCGAAATAGCAGTGTTATATAAAACTCGCTGTAGATCAGCGTGCTAGAACGAGCCACGTGTTCAAGTTCAAGAGTGACGAGAAGTGAACAGCTATGCCAACATACCGTGGACAATATGAACTCTCCCCTCGTTTCTCTCAGCAAATCCTCGTCCCATACGTGGGTTCCAAGAACCTCTCCCGTGTCCACTACCATTCAGATACCCCATCGTATACAACACCAAAAATAGAAACACAACAGCAGACTCACAAAGAAGTAGCTCTACAGCCTGCGTTTTTGATGCTATCGGCCTCAACTGCTCCAACAGGCCCCAGTGATACAATATCTTGGTGAGATTGGGGGGCATTCGAAGGCAGCCCGATCCCTGATAGGCCAATCATCAATCATCATTTACGAGTGATGATGATGACGTGCCATACCTGTGTTGCGATGGTAGGCTCCCGCTCGAGCACAAGCGCACGATGGCCGACCCGCCGAAGAGCCAATGCACACGACAATCCAGCGATTCCTCCACCGATGATCAAGAAATCTATGGGGAGCTGAGTCTGTATGGGAGGGTCTTGTACGAAATGATTCTTGTTGAGACCATCAGTATTTGGAACAAAATATGAAGCCCTAAAGTAGTTACCATGATTATATGTACTGAAAACGATTAAAAGCGACCAAGAGCAGCGAAAAAGAAGAAAAACCAAGCAAAGCGATGTGGTGGAGAGGCAGGGAAATGAAAAAGACAAATTCTAGTCAGGTATGTAATTAAAGCGATGTGGCCATGGGAAGGGTTGACGCCCTGCTGATGTGTACTTCTAGTGTAGTGTCGAAGAAACTAAGGGTGAACCATTCCACGTGTAGAGCGTGAGGTTTAAGGGGCGCCCTAGATTTTAGCAGGCGAACAAGATCGCCGTTGCCGTAAATTTCCAAAATCGAGCTTCTGGTTGTCAAAATACCACCACTAACGGCGAGTAGTACTCGACACGGTTTGGTCTTCCTGAACAATAACAAGTGAGTATCGGAACTAAAGCATATCCATTCATTTCGATAAGGGATAGGAGCTCCTTACTTGCGGTACTCTTCCTGCATTTCACCTTGGCTTTTGACCGATCGATCAAACAGAATTGGACGTAAGAAAACACCACCAACACCAACAAAAGGGGCTACGAACCAACCCGACCAGACTAGGATACATTCAAATACATTTGCCCATCTGATCTAATCACTCCTTTTTTGTGGACCCTCTTTTTTTTTCTCCCTCACCTCCTTCAAGTTGGACCAGTACATTGGTGCACAACCCTTATGTTTTGGGTTTTTATTGTCAAATCGGCTATTTCCCACCCCCTCAACCTCCCAGCCCCACGCAGCGACAGATGTGAGCTGCTAATGGTTGAGTAACTTTGACTCAGTTTGTGGATTCGAGGGATAGGTATGGGTCCTCATCGTACCCTTAGCCGCCCGCTGCCATGACCGCCGGCTTACCCGGCAATGCTAGGGTTCACCCTTGCTCCACGCTATGCCTTTCTCTCAAAAACACCGGTTTATGGGTACGGTCATTAATCTTTGTACAACCCCGATGTCAGTTGCCCCCCCTAGCCATCCAGCGATAAATGCCCCCTTCGCTTCAACCCCTCCTAAATTCAATCAGATCGGTCAACCCAAGAAGCGATGTGTCATCAGCGAGCCTTGACCGATTTCCAATAACATGTTGGACAGCAACAAATAAATACACACATCTCGCCCAAAAGTAAAGCCGTTCGGTTCGACAAGGGACGACAAAGGCGAGGGAATTTTTTCTTTTTTTTTTTTCCACACCTTGGGTCGTCCCGAAACTCTTGCTGACCAAAGCACCGAATCAATCCCCTCTCAACATTTTTTTCTTGAAGGCTGGCAGCCACAGCCCCATCGTGAAGAACCCATTTTCCGCGACCAAACCCTCCTTGGGCTTGGGGGTCGGGACACGTGACGACACCAGGGCCGAGGCCCAAACTGTCGGGGACGACGGTGATGGAAGTCAATCGACAAAACAAAAGGTAATCAGCGAGCCGGGAGCGAAGGAAAAACAGAGATACATCTCAAGAATGAAGAACATTCGAGGGTACGAACTGTCTTCCTATAATAATAATGGAAAAAATAGAACCGGAATCAACCCGATCAGCCCGAGGACGAAAAAAAAAACATTCAACGTGGCGGCCTCCGCGGGAGAATTGACAAACGCAAGGCAGAACAACACTGACTTGCGGATGCGAATTTCTCTCGACATGCTGAACTGGCCGCCGAGGCGTGAATGTGATCCTTGGACCAACGGGTTTCCTCTTCGAAAAAAAAATTTTTTAAAAGGGGAAAGAAAGGCACGACTTACCATATCTTTCAACTCCGATGACAGCCCCCTCCAAACGACTTCAGCGCTCAGCGTCAAACCAGCCATTTTAGCGATGTATCGTATACCATGTTTTTTTTTTCCCTGTGGAGCGTCGATGATGCCATCTGTAAACGCTCATATATCATAACCGAAAAGAAGCGCCAGGGTATTGGCAGTTAGATGAGAAGAACACCGGGGAAACGTCAGCCCACTGGAACGATGTAAGGCAAGCCACGATGGCCAACGCGCGCGAGGGTACGTCAAAGTAATAATAAATTTTCAGATTAAAAAAGAGCCAGTCACGATAAATCCGACCATGCAGACCTGTGCAGGTGTATCCTACCCAAGCTCTTGCATGCTTTATCGCTATGAGATACCACAAGCTCCGGCGTGAGGTGCGACAAGGCCGTGTGAGCAGACTCAAATGATGTCATTGACGTCACTCGCACCCCCAAAACATATTATATATCCAACTGGCTAATCATGAATTCTCCATCGAGGAATGAGCAACACGGACAAAAATCGTACGCCGCTTGTTCAATCATCATCAAATTATTATTAACATATCCAATGGCGGCCGTTCAGCTACCGCGCCCAGTGATATCAACGCGCCTTCTAACAATGCACCACGAGGTCTGACAGATCAGTCAAAGTACGGTGAACCCCTCAGAGATCAGTTCGCAGAGGACGTCGGTCAGACTAACGAAAAAGAAGATGTCACACAAGGGCAACCAAATCCGAAAGAGCAGCACCAGCAGCAGCAACAACAACAATAATAAACTCAGCATCGGTCCCGACAGCCCATCTGTACTTTGCGTAAACCTTTTTTACGTGTATTTGTATCTTGTGCACCAATTCGAGCACCAAAGCGATAGGGGAACTTCCTTAAAGACACACAATTTTATTCTGAAAAAGACAGGGGCTGAGACATTCTGTGACAGCTTGAACATACCTTTGATCGTACAAGTGACGGTATCAACCATCTCGGAACTGGAAGTATCATGATCACCTTACACAACTATACTAACGATAGGAACCCGTGTAGCAAAAGCAGGAACCCACATCTCGATCGCAACTTGAACTCGAATTTGCACGCTACCAAAGCCCAATCTGATCCACCCCGATACAGGATTATGCTGCCTTCATCTTGATATCGTCCCATCGCCCACTCCGCTTGGTCGGTGTCAAGCTGTAGATGGTCCCCACTATTCCCTCAATAAATCCTTCAATGAAATAAAGAGAAAATAGAATTGAACTAGCCCCGGAATTGGCATGCAACAATTTCACAATCCCCCCTCCGCCGTCTGTCAGTCACTTTAAATAACGACAACGTACGTTCAGCCTAATGGGTACACCCTACTGAGCCCATTTAAACTGATCCCTTCTCCCTCAGCCTTTCACCAATGGTGTTACGCTTCCAAACCTGTGAAAAGTTAGCGCTCAGCACGACATCGAGGGTTATCTCACAAAGACGAACCAAGCTCGAGGGCGCACGCAAGAGAGCTTTCTATGATTGTAAAGCGAGGTAATCTCACACCAGGCCGCCCTTTTCTCCTGCATTATTGAAAAACGCAAGAGAAGATGCGCAGCTGACAGATAGTGTTCTTCAAAATGGCAAGAAATGGAAAACTGGGGTGTGGACGAGGAGCGAAGTTTTCGCGAAAATAGTTACTCGGTGCTGTGTAAGTCCTGGGAGGGGGTCAGGATCAGAACCTTCAACTTTGACACACTGTCACTTACCAGCATCAACTATAAACTTTTGCAACGGGCTTCTAAATGTTTGCTGTTTTTTTTTTCTCTTCTCAGGCTTAGCGATGAATGGGATCACGACGGCACCCAGAAAAATCGCATCGATGCTCAATGCGGCCAACGCTCTCCAATACTCATAGTCCCCACTTCACTCTAACATGGGACCGAGCCTGCCAATGAGATGGTTGGACACTACGCTAATTTATAGTGAGACTTTTCCGGTATACCAGAGAATGATGACCAATTTTACCCGCAGCGGACAGAAAATCTTGATGTCGCGGCTTCGGTCGAGTGTTTATGGGGAGAACCCCACCGCTGAAGCATCATGGCCATATCTTACACGGTGGCTCTGAGAGGCAGGTGTAGATACGAGAGCAATGGGGCCCCGGGAGTCCGAAGGTTTACCAGGTCGCTCAAGTGGTCGGCCCTACCTCAGGGCATTGCTTGTGGGAAGCGAACCCTTACACCAATCTCTAGCCTAACGTATTAGGTGCTACTGTGGATTCTCAAGACAGGAGATTGGGCGGACCTGAGTCGTTGATATATATCCTCAAGTGGTGATAACGATATCGTTCTGTTCCGTCTGACCATGCGTGATGGCTATACCAGCGTCGTCGAGTCGATCGGGACCAGTAGTTGGACGTGGATGTCCGTACGCGAGTGGGATGAACGTTTAGAACAGTAGAACAAACATAGTTGCCTGTGTCTAGGGACACGAAATGTTAGGCATTTACTGCTTCGCGCACATGTAAAACTCATGTAGAGTCGGGAGCACGCGTAGAGCACAGTGACTGGAGCCTAATTGGCAGCTGGTAAGTTTGGTTGTATACGGTCGGTACCACTCCCGAGTTAGGGTTGAAAAGTGAGGAATATTAGGTAGAAATAGACCCGCACCATAGCTCAAAAACCGTCTCCAAGCAACAAGAAAAAGAAAAACCAGGCGAAGCTCAAGGAGAATACCCGTATAATCAAGTCTCCGCTGAAGGGGTCTGGTGCAACATGGACCCCCGAGATTAAGTATTGTTGAGGCAGAAACTCATAGAGCACAAAGTTTCGGTAGGGACTTTTCACAATTCTATCTGAAATTATTCTATCTGAAATTTTCAGGCGTAAGTCGTACAACCTGGAACGACAACACTCACAGCCATTCATCTCTAACCTAAGCACCATGGATCTATGTAACACTGCACGGGGACATGAATCAAAGAAGTTTGAGGTAATATGGAGTACTGGTAGGGCGTTACGTACCAGTGCAAACCTGTATTCAAACTTACGGGATGCGTCTTTTGAGTATAATACAGCTCATTGAAAATCTGCTGCCAGGGCTTATCCAGAAGTTGAGTGCGCCTAGTAGCGATTAGGGGTTTCTTAGAATATCTTTAACATTTATCCGTGTGTTGCCATTTTAGTTTAACAAGTAGCTTGATCGAGCATCACGTGGTCGGATCCCGACCTCAAACACCGTCACGTCCCGAGATCGCTCACCACAACCACCTCCAACGAATTCTATTCAACCATGCTGCCAACCAGAGCTCTAGGTCTAGGGCCTTCCCTGCGCAAGGCCGCATTCTCACCAAAACTTTGTACGACATTTCCCCTTTTCTAATCGTCTCAACTTTTAGAGCCGCTAATGTATACCTTTACAGTAGGAAGCCAATCTGTCCTTCGGGTTGGCCTGCAGCGACGGTAACACGCCCTTTTCTTTTTGAATCCAGCTAAACATCGCATAGCTCAACGCTTTCTTCCTGTTTCTCTTCTAGGGCAATCGAAACCCAATCATTTCCACCTTCAAAGTCGGTGGAACTACTAAACCAACAACGCCTCCGTCGACCGTCTAGCCCCCATTACACCATTTATCAACCCCAGCTCACCTGGATCCCTTCCATCTTCAACCGTTTCACCGGTGCCGGTCTTAGTGTTTGTGCGTACCTCACCCCATCTATTGGTTAATGTCTAACTCCTAGTGTCTCGGTGTGTCCAGTGCTTTACTCTTTCTCCATTGCATACCTCGTTGCCCCAGGCACATT
>JABCKK010000077.1:7101-29870 GCA_018221785.1 Calocybe gangraenosa
GCTTTACCCACCCGCTCGTTCCTGTGCGAAAAATGAATAAATCCGAAGCAATTCGTAGCGGGATCAAAGTCCCCGCCTGCCTGCTTCGGCATTTCAAAGCTCCCCGTGAACTACTTCGACGGCGAGTAACAGATATTCGTATTTCTTGACCTGAACATGTTTGACTCCTCTAGTGCTCGGCGGCCCCTTCACCCTATCGACTATCGAACCACGTCTTTGATGGTACCAATAGCCGATATTTCCTAGCTAATATACGTCCCCTCGCTTTTCTTTCTATCTTCACAATCACCCTACGTCTCTGCAGAATAGCTACACCTATGATACCCATGGACGAGGCTATTCTTGGGACTAGCATGCCGACAAGTGATGATCACTATGGGTGCCCGTCTGGCTTATCCCCTGGTAGCGTCACTTTAGCGGCAGAAGAAGACGCCTAGATGGTGAGTTTAAAGATTCGGAAGTGGGTACGAGGGATCCATGCTCCCTGGTGTCTCTAAGTTTTTACAATGGGCTCCTATAGTCCAAGTTATAGATACAAAAAAAAGGATACAAGTACAATATACGCAGACTGGGGTGAGATGACCAGATCGACTATGGAGCGCTTCATCTAAAGACGCTCAACACATCACCATCCCGATCAAAATCGGTTCGTAAATATATGTAGGCGGCCCTGAGCCAGAGGTCACCATAAAGCCTATATAACCTATCTAGGTAGGTATGCAGCAGGGGGGTGACTATGACAACTGGAAGAACTCTTATAGTCAGTGTAGAGAGAGGCGGTAGATTTGCGTTGATTCTAGAGCAAATGTTAGAGCTAACGTGATGCAATCACTTCAGAGAATACCTACTTTGATGGGTTTGCGAGTAAATCTATCCTCGATTCCTCCGAATACGACAGCCATACGATCAGGGGTAGGTGGGCGATTATCCCATAGACTCATACTAGGTTTCCTAGGACAGATTGGGGGCGCGGTAAGAGGCCTTCGTGAATGGAGAGTTGCTAGTAGCGTATTTCCATGCCTGGTTCATGGTTAGCTTTGCAACCTAGCCTCGAGGCATAAGATACATACAAGATTGGAATGATAAAAAAGCTGCCCCACCACACATTAGGTATCATACATCGCATGAATAAAAGCAGAAGAACTTACGGAACGAAGTAAAGTTGGTTCATCGGACAAATCACGAAAAGGAACAACTCAATTAGGGACGCTAGGCAGGTGAGCATGCCTGTTTCAACGATCAGGCACGGAAGTCTCTCCAGGAGACTAAGACGTCTCTTAAACGCAAGATGTGGTCCTGATTGGAGCTAAAAATATATGATATTAACGACTACCCTTCAATCAATTAACATTAAATGGATTACGATGAAAAGCATCGTGCTCGTAATGAGCAGGTTGCAAAGGAAGGAGCACAAGAGCCAAATCTAACATACGATCAGTGATAGCATTTATAGGAAACGGGGGATGATAATACAATTATGGAAGATTTTAGCATGCCAATATTCAGGAGACCGAGTTGCTGTGCCTAGAATGTACGTTAGGTCATAGGAGTTCTGTTGGAATAGAGAATAATAATTACGTATACGCCACAGAATGTCGCGACGCCCCACGTTGCTACAGACATCTGGGCGTGGGGTTCGTCAGTGAAACGAGCCATGTACGTTATTGCGTTCAACCTACCGCGGCTATGATTCCAGGCAAAATAAATAAACCCCGAAGTATTCACATTCTCCAGCAGAAGAATAATTGAACACAAGACGAAACTACTCGTCAATGTCAGCTAACTGTGACTAAACTGAGCCGAGAGAGCATACCGAAACTAGTCAGACATGGAAGTGCAGCCAACGACCATCGCAAGGGGGCGAGCGCTAACAAGTCACCCCCTCCAGTAGCGAAAGAACTCCATTCAACGATGGACACAAGTGTGACAATACCAACAATGAGGAGGAGGAGGACATAAACTAACAGCCCAATGAACAACAGTCTATCGGTGACTGTTGCACTGAAACATACCAAACCATTTAATAAATATTACGTCGATCGGAAAACGCGTTTGGTATAAATCTGTGGGTTAAAGTCGTCAACAGCGTTCCATCCAGCAAGGCGCTAGAGGTGTCTTACTTACAAACTTGTGAAAAGAAAATTCCAAGCAGCATATAACTGATCATAACCCCAAAAAGCTAGAAGCAGGTTCAAATTAGGCGCATTCGAACGTGACGTTGATTAGGACAATGTCATACCGCGGGGGTTGCACTGTAGAAAATCGCTTGTGAGCATGGGATGAGTGACGATTAGGGAAGCTGCGGGATTCACATGAGGGAAATAGTCGCGGCCACGGGAACCGAACTGGAAATGAAATGTGAAAGAATGGGCGGCATTGCATGCACCGTAAGGACAGAATGAGATATGCAACTGGACCACACATGTTAACAAGAGTATGACATAGAAGGAGTAACGAACATACTAAAATGCTGAGTGCTTGACGGGTGGGGGTATGCTGCTGATCCTACTGGATGCTTGGAGCCGAAAGCTTCCTGGGGGAACCGCAGGAGCTCGTCTTGCGACTAGTGAAAGGGAGAGGAGCTGTTCAAAGGGACAGCCAATCCCAAATAAAATAAGACAAGGGTGGGTGAAATGACAACAACGTCCATTCAGAGGGCTGATGGGATACCTTACTTATATGCAGCGGGACGGGTAGAGTGGCTAAATGCAAGCATCACTTTATTCCCGGGAAGCTGTGCTCTGAGATGAAAATGCATACAACGACGAATGGATGCATGTTTCGCTTGAGGAGCCTATCATGATAGTGGTGTAGTTGATCTATGACTCACTTGTACCAGTTTGGTACTAGTACGACCTTTGAAACCAAATAACAATTTAGACTAGGCTCCATGTCAAAAGATGAATCAACACGACAATCGACTTCCATATCTTGTGTCTATTCTGTGACGTGAACATCTTTAAGAATTGGATGGAACAGCTGCAGCGGACTGAAAGCAGTTGCACAACACACTTTTAAACGTTTTAGCAACCCATAGAATCCGGCTGCGCTGGAAAGCATTGGCGATCAATTAGGTTGGGACGACCTGGCGCTCGAACATGCTGCATCAAACCCCCATCAAACTCTCACTCTCATCAACTTGATAGGAGGTTGAGATAATGGACACTGGTGTGAAACGCTACAGGATGCATGGTACCTGGACATTAATTATGAATGTGTAGCAAGTCCCCTGTCTGGGGAATCGGGATTTCAACTTCGTTAGTTGCATCCGAGTGTGGCTCGCCATCAGTTGTCTGCGTGGCTGCCGTCCCCACTTGCTCAAAATACAACTTTATGGCCTCCAATCTCTTCCCACTTATTTTCAAGTCTTCAAGGCTATCCTTTCTTGCCCTTCTGACTTTGTCCTTGTAAACCTTTTCCAACAGCTGAACCGTCCATCCGGCCCCATCTTTCCCCAAGAATTCCTCTTTTTGGCGCCCCTCCAGATCATCCAAAATATCTTTCACTGGATAGCCGACTTTGCCTGGAAACGTGGTTGGCTTATTCGTGAATACTATACATGTCACGGGATTCCCTTTGATAGAGAGGGGTATCATCGCGTCGGTTTTTCCACTCGACTGAGACGCAGTTAGCACCACCAAAGAAGACAACGCAGTCCAGCGACTTACGTAACGAGTCTCGGCCAACGGGTCTCGCCACACATAAGAAAGACCCTCCATCCATGACGGGTCCGCGCCAATTCTTGTTTTCTGACGTCCCTTAAAAGATTGGCTGGCCTGTCTGCTTTTCGGTCTCTGTGTTCCGCGGATGTAGAGAAAGGTTACCTACCTTGTCTTTTTTTTTTTGGATGATGGAGGAAGAAGACGCCGACACCCGTCCGGCATCGCGCCCTGCATGGGCAGCGTTTGTGCCGGCCTGAGGTAACTGTCTTCCAGCAGTGGGATTGATACAAAACAGGTCTCTCACCATTTTCTTGGATCCTTTAGGTGACGATTTTGATCCCAGACTTTTCGATGTTCTGCTTGTGACGGGTGTGAAACCCTCCCGTGTCTGGGGCAGCGCCTCCTCGGCTACTGCTGAAAAGTCAAGCTCGGGTAATTTAAACCTGACCCTCAACTTGTTGATAGACTCGTGTGTTAGAGAAAAACGGAATGATGGAAAATCCCAGTCCCCATGATAAGCGACTTTGAGACGCGTCGCCAGCACATGTTCTAACTTAAGCAGCCATTCAGTGTGACGCCATGGTTTAAACTTGATAAATTCAGCTGCCAAAACTTTATTGGAATCGTTGGAAGGTTCACTAGTCAGTCTTGCAACATGAACTTTGCCATCGTTGTCCTCTTTGAGACTTATGAGGATTACTGCATTTCGTTTTCTCTCCAAGGCTGGCTGATATGCAGTCAAGACTAACTGAGGCAACACCTTTGATGCAATGACTCACATTAAACAAAAGGGCCACCTTACTTGTGGTAACCGGAACATCATCGTCCACCAACTTATAGGGATATCCTATATGACGAATCTCGGGGTAATCAGCTCGAGGCTCCAGAGCAACACGGGGCTCGAGCGGAGGGACAACGGCGCCCAGCGCTGTTGAAAACAAGAACAAGACAAGAATCAAAGGATTGTTAAGCATGCTTGGATGAGGTGCAGATGAGGTGCAGATGTCCACCGCCAGGGTTGAAGTGTATCCGTAAAAGCGAGGCGTTAGAAGATTTTAAGCGCGAGACCAGCTCGACACAAGTGATGGGCATGCGTTAAAAACTCATGCCTTATATGTCGTTGCCATTGCCGCTGTTTACCGTTGTTATTAATCCTTGCATGGAAATAGCTGGCGAACTCACCGCCAACTTGAGATAACCGTGGGCCAGCCGCTCTATACAGCTCATTTGAGAGGGGGAAACGGGGGTACCGACTGGTTATACAGTGGCACAGTTCTCGAACACACTTCTGTAGGCGCTCACTGTTCATAAAGTGTGGGTGTTTTGAGGCGTGGGCATGGCCTGCGAGACCCCGGACTTGCCCACTAACCAGACAAGCCACCCCCCCATCAGGAATAGCCCAGCTTGAAAATGAAGGTGCATCAAATAATCGCGGGTTGAGACGGGACGGGAGGAAAACATGATCGTGATTGCATGTGCATGTGCATCAGGACCATAGAGCCCAGGTCGGAAAACCAGTAAACGGTGACAAGTGCATTCTTAGGGCAGTGACAAGAACCCAAACAGCGAAAGTATCTTATGAGGATGGTGAATTGCCGAAGATTGGCTTTGGACAAATTTCTCACCACCCAACGGGAAACGTCCACAAATGGGGAGAGCTAATAGATCCATCGCGACAAACGAGGACGATGATGTAATCCGGGTGTGAGTTGCGGTGGTCTTCGGTGGTTGAATTGAAGTTACCACCCGAATGTGGAACGCGAAGAAAAGGTCTACATACATACATAAATCCCAGTGCCCAAGAATCACGGAATGGAAGGTCGCGCTAGTGATTATTAGAACACTATACATTGTTTGCTGCTTATTTCGTGTTTGAGTGCCGACTCGGTGTGAATACACCTCCGCCTTAGGTATGCCGGCTCGGCTATCACTGATGTACCTGCAAGACTATTCGCAAGCTCAAGTGTACTAAGCATCCGTAACGACCAAGGTTCTCCATTGGCACTGTGTTAAGAACCAGATTCTCATTTGATGAGGACGGTCTCTCCAAATCAGGGTGGAAAGAGGCGGCATATTTGCGTTCATTCTGGAGCAGTCGTGTGATAAAGCGTAGTGTAATTTCTCATTATGCCAAGGTTGCAGAGAAATGAGCAAACAAGTGATGGAAGATACGAGTGTCAGATTGGTGTCTAGAATGAACGGATGAGCATCAGGTCATGAAGTGCGGTGATATATATGCCACATACATAGAGTAATGTCGCAGCACCAGTTGTCAGTGTGTCACGGGCAACTATCCAAGTAAAGACGATAATCTCAATGCGGTCGAAGAGACGCGGGACTGCGAGAAAATTCCACCCTGATAGGGATTGACAAAAGGAGCAAGATCTGCGTCTAAGCCCTAATTCACTGCGGCGAAACACTGCAGGATGTGTGGTAATTGGAGATTTGATGTCAATTATGCCTTGATGATGCCAGGTTTCCCGTTTGAGATCAAGTAGTAGGAACAAGCTATCGGTTCGTGATCGGGATCTATGATGATCAAGGATGTCGGGATAAGTAAAGAGTGGACGAATGGTTACTTAACAGTGGGGCGAGAATGTGTGTCTTGGATACCAGAAGGAAGTTGCGGCTGAGCGTCTCCAAGGCTATCCCGCCCCGCAACTGTAGTGTTGGAAAGGAAGAGTATTGTATCAAAAAGGAAGAGGTTGCCCTTATTTGAAAGGTCTGTGACAACCAACAAATCTGGTTGGACAATAGCTCGGGGTACCCCCCAGAAGCGGCGGTCCTATGGTAATTGGTGTTTAGGCGAAGCCACATGTGGTGAGAGCAACTTCAAGGTAGCCTAGTGTCAGGGTGTCAGGGCAGCAAAGATGAAATCCGCATATATCAGCACAAGCACTGTGTCGAGAACCTAAGCAAGCCCTCAGTTACCAGGGATATTCTCATGTGGTGGTTGTTCATCTTATTTCTGCCTAGCAGCCCAGGCCGCTTTTCGTCGAATTCAATCTTTGCACAGGAGATGGAAGTTCATTACAAGAAGACAAGTAAGAAACAATGGTGCAATTGTTTGTTGCACCATATGGCTAGTGATCTGTGAAATGGCAGCTCCTTCCTTTATATTCCCTTGCAACGAACATAAGGGAAATTCGTTCAGCCAGTTCAATGAATTAACCAAGTACGGCCCACAAATAAAATAACGCTTGATTGTGTAGAACAGATTTCGCATACGTAAAGAAGTAGCATATAATTCCATACCATTGCTAAGGGCCAGCCAACTGACTGACCGACATATCGAGAGAGAAAGGGGAAAAAAAAGAAAGGAACAAACAAACGACAGCGCACACGGGACATGTAACGAACAGAAGCGGATAAAAAAAAAGAAATGTACATAAAAAAAAACATAGCATACTTATAGCGCCTACTTAGCGAAGGGAAAAGGGACACAGACTTAAAAAAAAACGTACAGTAGTACCTTTAGCAATAATCAAGTAGTCATGGTACTAGCTTGGTTGTCCTAGGCTCCCGGAGGGCAAGCTTTTCTTCCAGAGATCGTTTACTTGTGTTAAAAAAAAAGGAAAAAAAAAGGGGGGGGGGGAAGTCGGAATATTGTGCTTAGTACTTGCCCATAGCCAAGGCACGATAAAGCGAATTGGCCTCCTCGAGCCGCGCGTTCCGGAGACTAAAGTGTGCCATCTCCACAGAATCAGCGTCAGAGGCGGGATCGACAATATGTAGCTTGATGAGCGAGTGGTAGAACCGACAAAGCTGTAACAAGTCATCACCATGCTCCTTTAAAAATTTCACGAAACGGACAAGGGAATCCGGAACGCGAAATAGATTAAAGGAGAACTTACATTCTGCACACCCTTTGCAAATCGATCGTCACTGATCAAGCCTTCTCGCTCCTCTTGCTCCGCATGCTCGAGCCATTTGATGCACTCGTGGATAAATCGGCCGAGAACTTCCATCCGCATGAGAGTAGCAACGGTATATACGCCATCCATGACGGCGGTCTGATCGCGTAGGAGACGCCCGAGAAGATCAAAGGTGGGCAAAGTGGGCGGGAGATAAGGCAAGATGTCAAGGAAGGGCGAAGGTAGATTATGGTCTTGCTTGGTGTTGTGTAAAAGACCAACGAAGAGTGGCTGGGCGAGTGACGGGTTGAAGGAAGTGATGGGAGTCAAGTCGAGCGAGGCTATCATTCCGGACGAAGCAAGTTCGGGAATCAGGGGGTTGAGGAGCTGCTTCTGGTTAGAGCGTTGTTGATAAGGACCAGTGACCGACATACCCGTTGTTCAGACAGTGTGAGTACGCGCTCACGAGCAACCAGGAGAAGTTTCATGGCCTGTGCGATTCGTTCGTTTTGCCTCTCCACGGCAGGCGTATTCACCTTGCGTAGGCCGTCATTGAGTAAGAAGGCATTGGAGTTAAATTCGACGGGGGTGGTGCGATCGGAAGAAGATTTAGATCCGTAGTTATCTTGCTGATATATGTAGTTAGCGTCGTCTCTGTAGCAGTAACCATCAGCATCATACTTGACGATGGAAGAAAAATATAAGGTAGATCAGGCCTGGTAGTCACTAGGTGCTTCTGGATGTGTCCACTTGGAGGAAAGAAAAGAGACTTACAATTCGAAAACAGTATGATACAGGTGGTCGTCAAGGATTAAATTAGTTGCTCTAAGCTTTGGTGGTAGAGGTGATCGTGCGAGCGTGCTGGGAGAATAAGGCCCAATCTAAATATGCTGTCAAGTCGAGGACATACTTGGTAACGGGATTTACATACATCGTTTCCATCTCCTTTAAGGATCTTCCAGAGTACCCAAACCAGTTGCTCGTTAACGCTGACCTCGCCAGTTTGAGCCACGTTGACAGCCTTCTCACGTTCCTTCACAAACGTCACGAGCAGAACAGACTTGAAAGGGTTTATGGCAATCGGATGAGGCGCATATAGCGAATACAACAGGAATGCGACCAAAATACGCTGAGCAAGCTTGATAAGGCAGGTGTCATTCGTATCAGCACGAAGCTGTGCACGAGGGATCGATCAACTCACTTCTGCTGGTGTCTTGAGGTCGAGTAACGGTAACAACGCGTCTAGAGCCAGCTGAAAGCGCGAAGTAGGCTGAACAAGCTGGTTGTATGCTTGGGCAGCGGTTGAACAGGGTAGGTTGTAGGCTCTGGTGAGGAGATGCCTGACTGACGCGCGTACAGGATCGCCCATTGGGCTAATGGGAGGCGGCGGAGGAGGCATGGAAGACACGGGCGTCAGGAAAGATTGCATGCTGGAGCCAGCAGAGCTCGAGCTCGCGAGGGTGGCTCGTCGACGTGCAAATGAACGTCAGAAGCAAAGCCACGATCGATTACACATCATACCCACGGGCTTGGTCCAATTCCACATTCTTCGGTTCAGAGTATGGCTCTATCGCCCTACTCGAGCAAGTCGCTCTGAATAATCGTTCAATGGTCTGGCAAACAATATACAGCTCAATGCTAATACAGATTTCAATAACATGCGGTGAGTGGGGAGGGGCCAAAGACCCTCAACATTCGAGACATCAGTCCAGGTTTAATGCTCTGCAAGAAACACTTGTACATGACACTCTCAGCACTACTTGATACCTACCAACATCCATTGCAAAGGTCCAAGGCAGCCCCAACCCAGTGATGGATGATCCATGATATCTCGTTGCCGTTTCGATTGGAACGGCAATCACCGCGCTCTCATCATCACCAAATCCTTGTCATGCACGGGGATCCCTTTTGTGTGAAATTGGCCCAACCTACGACTGTACAACCCCCTCTAAGGTGATATAGGCTGTGTCGTGATCACTCCCAACACCACAACAATGAATCTTTTTTGATATTCAACGCTCCGCCCTGGAAACAATGAAAAACAACAGGTAAGAGGGTTCATGCACCTGCCAAGGCGTCTCGTCGTCCAGGCGCTATATGCTTAGGACTCATCGGGATCCTTTGCCTTTCGATGTTCGGTTTAGAGGCGGTGACGTTTGATAGATGCCTCCACGTAACGCAGCGTATGGCATACAGAAAGTGGTTATAGTTTCCAAGCAGCCACTCGGGGTAAACGGAACATATCAAATCCCAGGTAGCCCATGTACTTGGCGTGATATCACCACTTGAGTAAGTATGTGAGAAATGGTGTAACGCTCTGACTTTCTGACAAACGACTCGCGATCGTTTGTAATTTGGGATTTCTTTTATGATACACCGTACCTATGTGCGTAGAGTGTCTTGCGAAAAGGGCGACGTTATACATGCCCACTTGAAAATTTGTCAGTCAACGGGGGAAAGAGGTTGTAAATTAAAACCAAAGGCGGTTTGATACCAGGTCAGATTTCAGCGCTGCGATGTTGAAAGGGTAGGTTGCTACAAGTCGATCTGACCCAGCACGGAAAGTTGAAAGATAGCTCGTATTTAGATGCCTAACTATTTATTCATTCATTCCGGATCCTTCTTTCGCGATGGGTGCATAAAATCAAATGAAGCCGCGCACACAAGTCGTGGACAAGGTCGCGTCTTCATCATTAATCGAAAAACCCCAATTAAAGGGCTTGAAGATGACGAAAGTTGTGATGGTCGAAACAGACAATAGTTCAAAAAAGAAAATGGGCCGAGAAAATGATCGCAACTTTCTGTCCTAGGAGTATATCAGGCTTGAGTTCTCATTCGCTGATGAACCATGACGAGTTGGCAAGAGTCTGAAACGTTGTGAGATGCACCAACTGCAGTCTCTTCAAAGCATCGTCTACTTGTCGCTTCGTCGGTTCCCGTGATGGCTGACCAAGAGAAATCACTCTGTTGTCACGATAGTGCTCGTCTTCAAAAAGTTGGGCACGTGAAGGCAGCATTTGCCAGGCCTTTTGATTTGTGTGCCAGCACGTAGGGGCGCGGGCCCGAAAACGATCCCAGGTCACTAATGAGAGAGCCAGAGGTAGGTAGGGCGTCAGTGCTACTACAGATGTGCAAATTGGTTTGTGATACTATCTTCTTCTTCCTAGTCTACGCTGCCATTTAGCAACGCTCTAACATCGCCTCGATTCATCGGGCAGAGCATATCTGAGGATGCAGCGTCAACAACGACAGACTGGTGCTATGCTACATGGTGCAGGTATTCACAAAACACCCCCCTCCTCCTGAGCTTAATGCAGTGCGGTTCTGCGACAGGCTGTGAAATAGGGTCTTGGCATTTGCGTCTACGGGTCGTGCTAGTTCAAGTGGGTATGTGCAGTGACAACGAGTTGATCTCGTGTCCGACAAAAAGTGCCCTAGATTTTGATCCCACACCGTGAGAATTTGTAAGAAAGAAAATTCCCTAGTTTGAAACATTACCTCCACTGCTTCACCGCAGCGGTTCACCTACTGACTAGCATCGAATACAATGGTGTATCAGTCAGCATGTAGGCCTTTAGAGACTGGACTTTCTTTTTTTGGGGCTTATAAGAGGGGTACATCAACATTTGAGAAGTCTGGAACCCATTCGGTGGCGTGATGTGGCGAATAATCATTGTAGGGACTCAACCTTGCAGGATCCTTGTCATAGCCTTGACGGCGTTCTCAATGTATAGAATCCGTCCCTTGATTGAAACCCTGTAAGCCTCAAACACAAACAAGTCAGGTTGACATGACAAGATATCATTCGTTTCGGTCGTTCCACATTGTCCTAACTCCCTCAAGCTGTAGGATGTTCGCACTAATGGAGTCTACGCTATCTTCCCCCAGGTATAAAATGGGCTGGGTTGTGTCCAATGTTTCTTCAGCCGGTCTCACCAAACTTCTCTAACCAAAAAAGCAAACTTAGCAAACTCTCTTACACCTCTACCAACAATTATATTCAGCATGCGATTCTCCACTGCCATTTTCGCCATCATCACCCTCGTTGGTGTCGCCCAAGCCTTACCAACTACCAACGGACCCAACTCGTTGTGAGTAGCTTATCCATATTACCTCAGTCTACATCACTCATATCACCACTCTCCAGAAACACGCGCGCTGAAGCCCACAAACGTGACCTCGACGTTGCCTTTGAATCCGGTGAATATATGTCCAAACGCGAAGACTACTCTAGCAGCTTGGACCGTCGTACCAATCCCGATGATGGTATGCTACCTCCTTTTAGTTCACGCCAAACGGAACCGGTCGCTAAATACACGTTTTTGATCCAGAATGTATGATCTGCTTGGAAAAGATCAGAGCACCCAAAGGATTGGGTAGTTTCTGTGTACGCCCCGACCATGAGCAATGCCGACAGTAAGATGATTTCTCATTGGTTTTTCTGCCCAACTTCACTAACCATCTAATCTCACTCTAGATGCATCGAAACGTTGATCAGGCAGGAGAACGCAAAGTGTCCCGTGTGCCGTGGGGCGCTCTCGAATGCAAACTTTAGCTACAGGGTTTGCAAGGCGCCCACTCCCCCACCTTCGCCTGGCCCATCCACCTCCAACAAGAATGGTAGCAAGTCGCGATCGCCCTCTCCTAACGGCAAGGGAAAGGTTTAAGATAGTATTAGTTGAATGTTGTACATACTTGATACTATGCAATGCCTGACTAGCTTGTGATGAATTTTCAACACATCTTCATAAGATAATCCGCAACCGCATGCCCACCTTCACCTGGCCCATCCACCTCCAACAAGAACGGTAGCAAGTCGCGATCACCCTCTCCTAACGGCAAGGGAAAGGTGTAAAGTAGTATTAGTTGAAATGTTGTACATACTTAATACTATGGTGTCAAGCATAGCCACTTGTTGCACTGGTGCTGCATAAGTCTAACTTTTGTGGAATCACTAGACGCTAGTAATTGCCATACAAACATTCCTTTTAACTGAGAAGACTAGGGAAAGAGCAACTTATTTAGTTAGGTTCAGGGCTGCACAGAATCCAAGGTATACAGGCAGTGTTCTTCAACGAAGCAATGTGATGCTATCTGACAGATGTGCTTGTGCTGCTGCTGTACGCTGCACGCGCTTCAAAATGCAGTGCACGCCATCAGGGATATCTCTAGTCGCTTGAGCTGACATGCATACCATTCAATTCGGGTCTATGTAGATACTTCATGTACTGGCACGAGTCAGCGAACCTGCACAATGTCGTAAAACAGCCATAGTAATTCCTTTCAGCAGAAAAAACGGGCAACCTGTACTTTAAAGACAAAAATATGCGTATGCTAAAATCCGAATACACTGAATGTTCAGGCATCCCCCAACATGTAATCAGTTGCCGGTAAAAGCTTATAACGAGATAACTCCATGCGATAGAGATCATTAAGAGATTCAACTATTGGTATGTTGACGTTAGCTGCAATATAGCTGAGGGTAGATTAAACAGACAGACCTAGTTGGGTTGTAATAGTTCCAGGCCCAGATTTTTCGGACTCCCAAAGAAATGAAAAATGTTGCCAATCAATTAACGAACAGAATTGCAAGGATGGTAGATGACTTTTGAGCCTGTCCTTAAAAAGAGAACTTTCCGTTTCGGCTTTTTCACGAGACTGTGTGGTCCAGTCCATCAAAAAGTAAATGATGCTCTTAGGTAATTTGTCGAGCGGCAAGTCATGCAAAAAGTCCTAGATTAGCATGTGAGTAGATGGCAATCAACGAAAAAGAACTAAGATGTTTACAGGTGGGGTGAAGGATGTATTGCCAGCAGAGCCATCCAGATAAAGTGTGTTGAGCTTGGGGAACACAGAACACACCGTCGCAAAGAAGGAGACACTCAGGTGGGTCAACTTGACTCTCAAGAACTCGAGATCCTTGAGGCTGTGCTTATACGCAGTAAACAGCACAGCCAAGTCATCGGGATCACAGCCCCCAAATCCAAAACTGAACAGCGACAGTGAACGCATTCCCGGGACAACGACAAGATGGAGAAGCTCGAATGGGCCATTGTACATGACCAACGGAGGAGGGGTTGAATGATGAAGCTGCTTTGCCAAAGCTTTACCTTCAGCACCACCAAATCTCCCCAGCTGGGATATGTCAAGCCGGCGAAGGGAAGGGAACTGGCTTAAGATCGATGGTAGACTCAGCATAACGGAAGACGATAAAGGTAGTTTGCATGTTCGAAGGGCCGGGAATAATTTTAACGAAGTAAGGTCGGAGAAGACGACCGTTGCAAGTCGATCTGGATCGATGAGGAGACTTTGAAGGGACTTCTCATCCAAGATATCTAGCCATTTGTTCGCTCCGGATTGTGAGAGTACCTCTGGACGAGCTAAGTAGATGAGGTCAAATTTGCGCACAGAAATAGTGGGCAAGGGTGCGTCGTCGTCGTCATCGGTCAACACATCGCAATAAGTGAGAGTGATGGAATCCAGTGTAGACACGAGGGAAAGTTGTGATAGTGCTCGACGATTGAAATAGACCGCCTGGCAATCCAGATGTTTCAAATTGGTGAAACGTGAAAGTAGTTCGAAAAATGAGTGTAGGATGTGATGGCAGTCTACCGTCGCAGAGGTAGAGGAGGGATCACTACCAGCCCAGGGAACGATTGTGCAGGTCTGCACGTGTTTTGCAATCGCGTCGGATGCATAGAAATGGAGCTTCTTCAAAGCATCTTCTACTACTTCATCGGAAGGCATATACTTCAGTCCCTGCGGTGATCGACTCAGAGGAAGCAACCCAAGGTCGAGACAGAAGGGGCGAAGTAGAAATTTTTTGAAAAGCAACGGCAAGCCTCGTCGTCGGAAAGCGTGGCATGTGAGTGTAACGCCTGGAAGCTCTTCTATGGGTAATCGTTCGAGAACTTCTCCCCAAACGTCTGGGGGCAGAGGTATCATCTGGATAGCGTTAAGCAGAGCTGTTTGTGATCAGTTATGGCTTCAGCAAAGCCAATCTTAATCTCACAGAATTCGTGGGTGGTAGTGGTAATGAGTATGTAGATTCGACAAAGTATGGGCGAACAAAAGGAGCGGTTCGGCTATTTCCATGCAAATCTCGATATGTTTCCGTCATGGAAACAGTTTGAAACCAACTTTTTCGTTTCCGACGCGCGCCACCATCGAGTACTGATCATGATGATCAATACATAGACCCTGGAGACTTGGAAATTTTAATAGCCCTTGCAATATATAAAGAGTTGCTTGAGTACAGCCTTTACTTGACAAGTAGTGTTGTGGTTACCCGCTTTGGCCCTAACTTTCCCTGAGAAAGTGTCTTGTGCTGTAACTTACAAAGTCAATCGCTCGCAATCACGGTCTACTCACATCTGGTACAAAAAGGTGCTGAACCCATGAGTGCCATATACTGGTTTTCTGACTTGTCTAGCCTATTTACCTATCATTGGAAAAAAAAAGAAGTAGGTAAACGATTATATTCCAAAGAATACTTCTTTCTTCGACATCATCTCACCTATTGGCGTTTCAACGCGCGCTTCCGAAGCCCACAACAGAACTCTTGACGTTACTCTGCGATATCTTTGCTCTATCGGCTTGTATCACGCAGTACCTCCATAGTACAGAAATCCATCACGATTCATTGTAGACAACCAGGGTGCCCCGTGCAGGCGTTCTCTGTTGGAAAGAAAAAAGCTCCCAGCTAACCGTGACATTCCATTCTAAGCTCCACTTTAATCACTGAGCGCGAAGTGTCCACTAAACTCCTGACCCGTGCCACTCAAAGTTTGGCCTCCGGGGTTGCAATGGCGCCAACATATCCGCCTCAGGTACACCCGACCAAAAAAAAACCTACACAGTCGCCAATTCCTCCTCTACCCCCCTCAACGATCCGAAGAGGGCAATCAAGATCTACAATACGATAGGAACGTGTGTACTCAATGGCGCTCCTGATACGCCAACACCCCCACGCCTGGTCCGCAAGTAGTACGTTGGAGCCACCCGGAATATGGGACCTTTCTCCCCGGTCGTTCTTGAAAATTGAAGACGGGTCATCCTACCTCTGTTGATGGAACAGAGCTACATGTTTGTAGGCTGACACCGTATTCCGGCTCATCAACCATTCGGAACGATGTATACTTGTAGTATCAAGCCCAATATTGGTTGAACTGCCCGTACATACTCTAGAAAGAGCGGTGGTGCTGTGTAGCCAACAACGCTCTGCCACCGCCCATCACCATTCTCATGACAAGCACCTCAGTGCTTCGAAGAGCTAGAGTTCCCCATTGTAGCTGCATTTTCTCGATTGACGCACCTCGTCCACACTGAGGATAGTCAATCATCCATTAGCATACATCAAAAATACTACCTTTTTTTGTTATGATAACGACCCACTCAACAAAAAAAAAGTCCACCATGAATATGATCAGTGATAACTTCATTTCATTTCAATCGTACATTACCCGTTTAATCGTCAATAGAGGAAAGAACACAAAAAAAAAAAAACAAAAAGGGAAAGGAAACAAACAGGAAGAGAGATTTGTGTATGACAAGAGTAAAAAAACAAAGATGTAAAAGTAAGAAAAAAAAAGGGGGGGCATCCATGTCAAGAGGTAGGTCGGAATATGGTAGGGGAGGAGGGAGATGATACTCGGGTACATGAGCTGGTGGAGAACAGGAGAAGCACAAAAAAAGAAAAAAGCGAGACCGAAAGTGGATAACATACACACAACAGACATCCTTGAAGTCCCCTCTATCGTGTGTATAAAGTTCAATCGGCAAAGAAAAAAGGGAAAAAAAAAAGGCCAGCCATTGGACGAGGCCGACCCCCTCCCACCCCCAAAACCAAAAAAAATAAAAAATCTATGATTTATTGCTTGCTCTTGAATCGCAGGAGAGGGGCTAGTCCCGAAAGCGCACAAGCCTTCTTCAGGAACTCGTGCTACAGAACCACATCAAACGCAAGATTGGGATTTCAGCAATCGCACATAGAAACAATGGTAACCCACCTCAAGTAGTTCATTCGCCGTTGCTCGACTACTAACGTCAACGCACAGGCACACAGCAAGAAAGCCTTTCAACTCCCTACTTAACGCCTCGGGTTTCTTCAGTGTCGGTGTACCATTCGTTGCAATCAGATAAAGCGCCTTCAACGGTTCTTCGTCCAGATAAGGGGGCTCATTCTCGATCATCTCAATAGCCATGATCCCTAACGACCAAATGTCGACTTTTGCGCCATACTCCTTTTGCTTGACGACTTCGGGCGCCATCCAATACGGCGTCCCGACCATGGTAGCGCGCTTCGACTTTTGATCCGTTAGCTTGGCGCAGAACCCAAAGTCGGCTAAGGAGGGAATGGGGTTGAAGCATGGAATACACGTGGGGATTAAAAGGCAAACTCACTAATTTTTACCCGGCCTAGGGCATCAAGGAGGACGTTATCCGATTTGATGTCACGATGGATGATGCTTTGACTATGAAGGTGACCTAGACCTTTGCAAGTCTACATTCGCTTTCGGTCAGTCTTTATACAACAGCTACTAGAGCCAAGCGCACCTCTAGACTGATACTGGAAATCTGATCCTCTTCGAGAGTGTTATTCTCAATAATGTCCGTCAAGGCACCACCCTCCATGTATTCCATGACGACCCATAGCTCGTTGTTCTTCACGAGATATGATTCAAGGAAGTTGACAATGTTCGGATGCTGCGACTCTTTCATCACCAGAATTTCGTTGACGATCAACTCTTTCCGAGGCTGGTGTGAAAGGTCCATCTCCTTGATAGCCACTTTCTTGCCGGTTGCCAGCGTCTTGGCAACGTATACGTGTCCGGATGCGCTGCAAAAATGGAAATGTCAGCATTTATTTCAAGCCCAAGGGGACACCGCCCGTAGAGAAGGGAACCATATATAAAAAAAGTGGAAAGAGAAACCAACAACTCACCCTTGCCCGACTTTTTTGATCTTGCTATAGATGAGCTTGGGGTCATCATCCGCCACCACCTGCCTAAGCTTCTCCATAATCTGCACCTCCGTCATCGTACTAATCCGCTTTTCCTTTGGTTTTTCAAGAGCCGCAGCGGCTGCAGCCACGCTACCCGCACCACCAGCAGCGCTGGGTTTTGGCTTATCCTCAATCTGAACTTTTTTCGTAGGCTGCAAAGGTTTCACCGGGGGTGGACCTGTGGTAGAGCCGGCCGCACCTGACGCTGGTTGGGTAGCCGGTACTGTGTTAGCGGGAGAAGATTTTGATGGGGGTCCGATGGGTGGTCGGGGTAGTTCGCCACGTGAGGGAGTCGCTGATTGTTGTTGCTGTTGCTGCTGCTCCCTTTCTCGATCTCTCTCCCTTTCCCTTTCCCTTTCCCTTTCCCTTTCCCTCTCCCGCTCTTGTTGCTGATTTCGCGGCGGTTGAGGTAACTGCTGTCTCTGCCCCTGTTGCATCTGGGCCAGCGACTCTTTTCGTTGCGGTAACGGAGTGGTCGATGTAGTTGGTGTACCGGTGGGTCCATGTGCGGGTTTTCGGGAACCAAGCTCAGCAGTAGAGGGAAGATGATCAGATTTGGAAGGGGTAGATAGGCCTGACGACGATGACGGGGGTGCGGGTGCGGGTCTAGCAGCAGCGAGTAGTGGTCGTGATGGCGCAGGACGTGATGCAGAAGGGGCATTGACTACCGATGGGGGTGGCCTTGGCCCAGTGGGAACCGAACCACTGGCAGTAGCATGGGCCACATGAGAGACAGTGACGAGTTCCGCAGCCAGAGCAGCAGCTGAGGCAAGGTTGTCGGTATCGCCGTTGAGACCAGGAGGTGCACTTTCTTGCCGTTTAGTCATTGGACGTGCACCGATGAGACCAGTGGTTGAAGTTGAAGAACTGGATGCGTTGAGTAATGAACCGATCTTGCTGATCCCGCCCAGACCAGTACCTGCATTGAAGCGGGCTGGAGCACCTACACAGATGGAATGCATCTGATGAGTATATGGGGGGAAAGAGAATTCAAAGAAAAACCTACCCATATCCTCCAGTTCACGTTTTTGATGATCTGTGTAGAACTCAAGCACGTCGAGAACTGCTTGTGGATCTTTCGCATAGTCTTCCCGCGTGATAGCAGACTTGGTCAGAAGCTTACTCCACTGTTCTGGCATGCCCTGTCATAGATGGGTTAATATGTGGGTCAGGTACAACGAGGTCGACGAGATCTCATCGGACTTACCGTAAAGGCACCGGAAACTGGATCAAAGCCCACATGCACTTTATGCACAAAGTTAGTAGGGTTACTGACGCCCATTAAGGGACTTCGCGTGTAGACGTCATCTTGCCAACCGTATACTTCTTCGTCGTTCTTCAAAGCGAGGTAATATCGCTTGTCTTTGGCTTCCAAAAGAAGGCAGTAGGGCTTCAGGTCTGTACGCTCAATATTTGATATGTCACGAAGAAGAATTACGGTTTGTTGTGGTGAGTGCTTTTAAATGGACGGGTATGATCAGCATGAGGAAGGCCACGAGTTGATGATGACTGATGGGTTCGATGGAATACTTACCTCGGATTTATGTATCGTCAGAGTTTGCTCTTTAAGCACAAGCCATTTGAGCTTCCAGATCCAACTTGCAAAGGTACCCTCCTCTTTCACGCTGACCGGGCCAGACCGCACGATCTGGGAATTGAAAAGTGCTTCTGAGCTACGATTAGGCATTCCACCGATGCCAGAGTAGGAAGTATTGTAGGAAGATGCTGAAGGCGATGATGGTGTGAAGGTGAAGGATGGGTTGTAACCCGAATTAACGAGAGCCGCGTTCGCATTGTACAAGGAAGATTGAGAATTGTCGGTACCCCGCCGCTGGGGTGCCTGAGGCGCAGGCCGTGAAGGGGTCAATGAAGTTGCAGTAACTTGGTGGTAAGACATGACAGTCAGATTGTAGGATACGTGTGGGCGATGTGTTTCAAGGGACACCCTAATTGCGCAGGATAAGCTCGGCTACGTTCGAAGACGCTAAACAGCTTATGCTTGGGCGAGTAGTTGGTTGTGAAGGTGGTGGTGGTTGACTGTCAACCCCGAAAATTAAAATGGGCTTCGTCGCTGTCGTCAACGGAGCCGACGGCCAAAGGTTGCTTGCTTTGAGACTGGCCAGTGATGGATGGACACAAACAAAGAAAGGGAAGTGTGTATGTAAGCAATGGTCGGACCTACCCGCTTTTATGAGATCGTCAAGGGGACGTTTCATAATTCCTCTTATCCTCTTATTCCAACTGTAGAGCGCTATGATGGAAAGGCCATCAGACATTCGAAAATCATCGCCTCTCACTCATTTGTTAGTGATTTTTAATAGAAAGACCCACAGCTGCTCGCTTAAATCCAAGACACTAGTAACGTGGGCTTCATCTTGACAACTTGGACGTCTATCTGATTTAGCCGAGTGGAAACTCAGGCGCTGACAAAAAGCAACCCCGCTGACTTGAAAAAAGAAAAACATAAAAACATATGACCCATCTGACAAATGGTATATTCCAAAGATACAACACCACCAGATCAGTACACCAGTACTGCTGGCAGTAATTGTTGGTAGCGGCGTACCCAATGATACAACAAAAACTCGAGAAGCATCAGTGTTGCATCAACATGTTGGATCCATCAGGATCCACACATACACAAAGTGATCATGCCAGTAACCCACTAACTCAACGCAGTGACGACTAAGAAAACCCAAATACGATCAACGGCTAAGATACCAGTGAAGACAAAGAATTGGAGCTAGCCAAATGTTCGAGACAAATGCCACTATCACCCATTTGAACTCACGTTGCTTATTAGTTCCCGACGACTCTAACGTCACTATAAATAACACAACACGACGCACAGCTTTACATTGTATGACATGCACCCACCAAATTCTTGAGACGCGGGGATCCAGTGTCACCGGACATATGTAAGTGAAGCAGTCCCGGTGATCTGATCGTAGAGGACCACCCGATCATCATGGCTAATCGATATCACTCTCCGGCCCAGTCCTAAGCAACCACATAGCAAAATTACGAGGTCGCGCCCGTGCTTCATCAATCATTAATACCGG
Source organism: Calocybe gangraenosa (assembly GCA_018221785.1). Lineage (NCBI taxonomy): Eukaryota > Fungi > Basidiomycota > Agaricomycetes > Agaricales > Lyophyllaceae > Calocybe > Calocybe gangraenosa. Next base: position 27,683 of record JABCKK010000077.1, read on the forward strand.
AAAATCAGTGATGACGTTTTCTTCACCTGAGTCGGACAGCATGAATATAACTGGAGATCTGCATAGAGAATAACACGTATAGCAAAACGCATCTGTACAAGAATTTGTCGAGCTAGGCCTTAATCAATCGTACCCACGCAATGCGATGCAAGACACCCAAGACAAGGCCAAACTATAGAGACATGATTCAAAGAACTATTCATGACTCTTGGACAACCCCACAGCGCAATTAGTACTGGTCAGGTAAGATGATTTTCTGGGATACATTTCGTGTACAAGTAGTATGTATATATGTGGTTCTTTGAGGGTACTCATAGCACCAAGGTGGCTTTTAAGGTTGGACGGGAATTTCGCATCGGGACAGGAATTATACCATCCATGGCTATATCAGACAAAGTTCTTCCTCAACAATCGCCCCACCTCCACGCCACGACCGAGCCGCACGCCATTCTCCATCCTTAAATTCCTTACGCGTGAACGACGGTCTTAGGTCCAATTCCTTTGGCTCTACAAAGATATACAAAAAAAAAATCCTATTAGTTTCTGAGCCCCCATCTAGCAAAACGTCTCACCTGGTAACAACATCATGCCCTGAAGCCCCCCAGGAATTGCTTGAGCTGTCTGGGTTGGGGTCCTTGTGGGAGTTTTCGAAGCTGCCCAAAGAAACAAAACTATCGTTTCGTCAACTTCTAGATTTCTCAAAGTACAACTCACATTCCCATAATAACGCCTCCCGTAATGGTTTAACCTCCTCAAGTTCCATATCCTCTATCCCACTCGTACTCTCTTCGAGGTCAGAATCCGATATGTGCGCCGATATAACGATATAGTTCTTCATGGACTCTGCCTCGGGGACTTTGACACCGAACTCCTTTGCATTGACACTGGACCTGCTCCGCAACCACGGCTCCTCATTGCCGAGCACTATCACCCCAACATGATATTCGTTACATTCGGATGGCTCGTCTAGGATTATCATATCGTGTCTTGATGGTTCGTCCTACATAATGGGGAGCACAGTCTAAACTAAGCCCATTTGGTTTGAGAAACAACGTACACCGTTACGAGGTCCATCACAATCTTCAATCAGCAAGTCGCTTAATATACCACTGTAGCGTCTTCCTATATTCTTGGGACCTTCCTTCACGGTTCTCGCTTCTATTAGGTATCCTCGAGCCCCTGCGATGGTCCCGTCGTCGTTCGATGGAATAAAAGCTGCCAGAGACGTTGCTAGAAAGGATAACAGGATAATACTTGAGAGCTTCGAGGGATGGATCCAAGGCATCGTATCGGGGCAAATGATTACAAAGTGGGGAGCGGGGAGGAGGCTTCAGATACCAAAGAAAAAAGACGACAGAGACCAGCTCTGTGGTTATTAGCGCTGATCATTCCCCCCGGTATTTCCTATGTACCTTTATACACAGCTGACTATACTAGTACCCATCACTGAAAATTAAAATCACAGCTTGATTAAAACAATCAAACCATCAGTCTGGTGAGCTGGGGTGTGGCGATGGGCCGAGTCGGGCTTGAATAGGGGGTGTCCACGAGGTATTATTGCTTCATCGTCAAAAAGAAATTCGCACAGCTTTTTTGCTTAGGAAAGATCAAATATGTACTAGAAATTACGATTTTCCAGTTTCTATCAAAGATGGACTGATAGAAGAAAGGGAGCAATTCATGCTTAGGAGGCGCGCGGGCGCTTTCAACAAGCACAAAACCAGTGCTGGAAGTGCTGAAAACAAACTCATGTAGGCATGTAACCAGCTTTTCTTTCAATGTGTGAGTTGCTTGTTATGGATAACTAGGTTACAAAGATAGGCTCAATAACAGCTTGATTGCTTCCATCAGCAGTTCACGTATACAACTGATTTGATTGTGAGTGGAGATTTGTTTCTTGATGCAGGTTTTCCAGTCTCGTTACAATCTTAATCTATCCACCGTCTTGTATTTGAAAACAACCCACCATCCCATCTTGCTTGTGGATTTATGTGTGCCACCGAGGAGGGTGGGGGAAAGTTGTGTCAGTGCTAGGTTTAGTTTGGAGACACATGTCACATGTACTAGTGTAAGTTCTAATAGGGTGGTTCAAAGATGAACAACTCGCGGCGAACTTGAGCCCCAACCTACAAATTGGGGTTGTCCAGATTAGGAAATTTGATCAAGTTGAGGCTGAAATTGAGGCACA
>JABCKK010000078.1:0-29563 GCA_018221785.1 Calocybe gangraenosa
TAGTAGAGATGTAGTATATAAGAGAAGCGTGTTGGATAGAATATCCTCATGCTTAACAATAGCAGTTGCTTTGGGCTTACACATAGCACAACTGTTCCCTCTCTAGTGACGCTAGTTGTCCTCTTTGTAACATCTTTTATTTCTTTTGCGCTTCCTGGTTAAAGTCCTGGTTTGCTTCTGATCTTTGACTGCCTTAGACTGACTTCTAGATACCGCTATGCAGAGCGTGCCCTTACAGTCCTAGTCCCACCATTGAGTGGACCAGTCAGCCCCACAAAGTGTCAAAACTTAATGGAAGGTCCTGCTTCCTCAAACAAGACCTTCAAATGTGTCTGTGTAGCAGAGGCTTGATGAATAAAGGTTTTTTTGTATCCAGTACCTTTCGTGTTTTATGTTTCTCAGTGTTATGGTACATGTACTTTACTTTTCAAATCCAGTATGCTGATCTATGTATTCCACTTGAAAATACCTTGTACAATATGTGCGGAAAGCATTGTCAGGTTTCCGGCATTCCCAATCCTGTCAAGGACAAGGTCCTGCCGGCAGAGCTTGGCCTTCAGCATAAGTCAAATATAATATGCCGCCTATTGTCTCTGTGTTTCTACTACACACTGTGTAGTAACACAGCTTCAGATATCGTCAATTTACGTATATTTGTCCGTATTGGCTATTTTCTCCTTGCATTGTGTTTCCTGCCAGCCATGTTAAGCCCAGTGAACAGTGAGGTTATCTTGGGCACAGCAGATGCTGAGCTATTTGTTGAGGGGGTGCTGACAGCTTTGCTAGCCATGTTATGTAGATGTGTTATAGAACAATGATGTGTCTCTATGTTACCAAATGTAACGGGAAAGGCCCATAACCTGTTGAGATGAGATCTGTATAGTAACTCAGTATATGTGTAGGTCAGTGTCAAAGCTATCTGTGGCCCTCGAGGGCCACTGGCCAAAGATCCCGTTGTCCACAGTGGTATGCAGCTATGCTTTGGCCCGATGGCCCATTGCGTACCAACAGGTCGGTGGATGAAACCCACTACTAAAGTAGCGGGAATTGTAGTGTTATTTGTACTTGTAGCGAAATTACATTTGGCAGTGTATTAGACAGAGCACTTGGCAAGCAAGGGAATCAAATACAATACGCCGCAACCACACAATAGACTTCATCATGCTCATATACATCTCCCTCCATCTCCATCTTTGATGCCTGATGACAAACTGCAGCGTGCTTCCACCAGAAAATCTCTTTCACCTTTATCTCTACTGCCTTTATTCCTTCCACTGCGACCCACTGGTGGCATTTGTGGCATTTGGCTTCTTGCACCTGTTTGCGTTCATTTTTGCCCGCGTTCGGACGAGCACTAACGCGAAAGTCAATCGGAGGGGAGTAGGGGACACCGGTTGCGGCCGATATGCCTCGAAGAAGGGGACCTGAGTGTAAGTATAGGATAAGCGAAAGTAAATTTACCGTGGGCGTATTGCATATGGTAGCTTCATGCGGGTGTTAATTATGTCGCTCTTGGTCTGCAAATGCGAAGGAACTCTGAGAAACAACAAAATTATTTTGTGAGTAAACAAAGGGGAAACGGGATAAACATTTACCACTTAAAGGCAGAAAACTTCATCGCGAGCCATACTTTCCTCCCTTCCCCGCCTCGCGCACGAGGCTCAACACAAATGGGACATAAGCCTACCTTATCCGACCCTTTTCCTCTAACAAAGCGCGGGGTATAAAGGTCGAGTGACCAGCGGGGAGGATTGTACGTGCCGCCCGGGTGCGAGGTACCGAAAAGAGCACAGGGACTGCTGGAAATTTGGTTGCTTATGAGATATGATTTACATGTGGGCAGGAGACGTGGCTCACTCTGTTTGAGATGTTTGAAAGAATGAACTAGCAGGAAACCGACGGTAAAGAAGAGGGAAATCGGAGGAGGTGGTGGTTGGTTTTGTACTGGAGGAGGAAAAGTCGCGGGTTGTGTAAGTTAGCGACGAACCGTCATTTACGTGATCAGTTCCACTTGACCCGTTGTAGTCGTTTTCGTCTTCGGTTAAAATTGATGTGGCCAGAGGTGGTACGACTGTGACGATTGAACAAGGACTTGGTTGGAGACTGACATTAGTTCCATCAGTATCGTTCTGAAGAGGCGGACGGTGATGGAGACGAGTTGATGATCGGAGCATACGCCGAGGTTGTGGGTATAGGCAAAAACGCTTGGTCGTAGGAGGGTATATGTGGTAAGAATCAGAATCGCCAACCCTGTGTTCCTCGTTCCGTTTGCGTTTTGTTGCGGCGCGCGGCTCGAGTTTTGTGAGCGGCCCCTTCCCACTCTTGATGTGTCTGTTTTGGCGTCTGTTTCCTCTGTGGTGTCCTTGAAGAACAGTGTGATCTAGTGGTAAAGGTGTTAAAGGAGATGCGGAGTCAAAGTGGTTAGTTAAAGTTTGAGAGCAGAGGCCAGTAGAAGCAATAGTAGAAAGAGCCAGAGAACGCGAAACACAAGACAGAGGTACAGCTGCTGTATCTTTAGCCCTAGACGTTCGGATGCGAAAGTTTTGGCCTGAAAGGGAACTTGTCGATGCAGGAGTAGCACTTGGAGCAGAAGCATGAAGTTGACCAAATATGGAGGCCCTTTTCTCCTTGTTCTTGTTTTTTGGCGTTTGAGGAAAATCGTTTTTTGATAACAAAGGATAAGCATCACAACCGAGCCCCGCACTTGAGGAAGTTGAGGAGGACGAGGAGGACGAGGAACAATAAGCAGAAGCACGAATGACAGGGGAGATGTAGGAGCCAGAGCGTAACGAGGGCGAAGGTGAGATCCGAGAAGGTGAGAGCTGCCATTGATAGTGGTCAGTAAAGCCGTCGTGTTCGACGCGGTTCTCAGAAAACTGCTTGAAGGTGATGGGAGAGAAGCTGAAGGTATAGGAGCCGGTACTGTAAGCATTAAGAGGCGTCAGAGAGTAAGTTTGAGGCGTTGATAGTAAAGTTTTGCTGCCAGGAGAAGGGGTTGCAGGTGACGATATTGGGAGATCATAGCTGGAAACTGGATCAGGTAGCAATAGAACTGTAGCGTCGTCGTCCTTATTAGAGATGAGTAGGTTCTTGCTGTGGGGATCTTCATTGATTTTACTGTCAGAGTCAAACAAAAGATCATATCCCAGGTTCAGATTCAGCTTTTGAGAAGGAGAAAAGCCACAGAGGTCAAGATTTAACCAGTCATTTAGTGGAGAAGTCGAGATGGAAGGCATTTGAGACGCGTAAATGAATTGTTTGTCGTCAACGCATCCCCATCAGACTTTTAAACTCCGCTTCCTTCCACTACTGAAGGAACCGTCCAAAATTATAATTCACGGGTTACATTACATGACAGTCCCACTCCCCTTTCGCTTCCTCCTGCCTTTGCTCTTCTTCTCTCTGTTCTTCTGGTCCAATGGTGTCAGAGCCGTAGCTTTGACTACCCCTATCGCTGCCAACGAACGGTTGTGTTTCTACGCAGACGTTGATAAAGCTGGAGAGAAGATCGGTGTACGTAGCACCTTCAGCACCACAGACATCTTTCCGTCACTGACACGCTATCTATGTCTCTTTACTCGTGTCTAGTTCTACTTTGCTGTGAGCCCTCCCCCCCGAATGAATTAGTAACAACATTCCTCCAACTTCCACTTCTCGTCTTTTTCTTAGGTTCAATCTGGAGGCTCGTTTGACATTGACTTTGACATAAAAGATCCCAACGAAAAAGTCCTTCTGTTTGGAGAACGAGAACGTCAAGGCGACTACGTTCTCACCGCCAACGTCGCTGGAGAATACTCATTCTGTTTCGAAAACGATATTTCGACCCTTACCGGGAAGCTTGTCGACTTTGACATCATGGTTGAAAGCGAGCCCCGGCGCGAGGCACCCGCCAAACCGGGGCAGATTGCCGACCACACGAGTGCGTTGGAAGAGAGCGTGTTCAGGTTAAATGGGATGTTGATGAACATCAAGAGGTTGCAGCAACAGTACGTTACTTTACTCTGTCATTGAATGATTATCCGTATACCAATTGGTTCAACCTAGTTTCCATACATCGGAAAATCGGGGATTCGATATCGTCAAGTCGACGCAAAAGTATGTCGTAATTTTGTGCTACACTTTTTTTTTTTTTACCATCTCATCGACTCACCCTAGCCGTATATTCTGGTATGCCATCCTACAATGTAGTGGCATCATTGGTATGGCTGTGTACGTTTTTTCCCAGTCATTTCTTGCACATCCTCTGAAAGGCCGTCCACACATGTACAGGTTACAGGTCTATATCCTTCAGACGTTCTTCACGACGACTGGGAGGCGGTACAAGGTCTAGATTCGTTGTAGTATATTATTTAGTGGGAATAGATATTTAACACACTTGGTGTCATCAAGCATTGCAGAGATCGACAAACTCACCAATTACGTCGATGTAAGTATGTGGCCTATACTATGTCACTGGCATGCGTGGAACGTATCCAGTCCATGCGCCGTGCCACTCATATTTGCCTTGAAAAAAAATTACACCTGGTGATTTCAAACTCAATGTTTCCCTTGAGCGCCACGTACCAGTGCCTAAGTCAAGTATGTATTGTATAGGTTATTGTTTAGAACAAGTAGACAATCAACAAATAAACAATCAAGATATATTCCCGGAGAGTCGGTAGTCATGATTCCTCGGAGGGGAATCTGTCAGCGTAGGTTCTGAGATACCGCCAAGCGCTGGACGATACAATTTTGGAGCGCGTGGATGGGCAGTGCTGATATTAGATCATTGGGCAATATCGCCTTGTGAACTGGTGTTGATGTCTAAGTATGAGCCCGGAAGCTCCTCACCATGGACCGCAGCAAACCAGCGATAAACATAATTTCAATAGGAAGTACGAGTTGGGGCAAGGGAGACAGTTTATATAAACGCATCACAACCTAATTATCATAAGAACAGCAGACCGTTTTCAACGTAACTTGAAACTTTGTTCGCGCTGGTTCGTGTCTGGATCAAAGAAAACAAAAGGTCGAGAGTAACGGAAAGAAGACTAGAGAGACAGATAACAAAGCATTTGTCCTTTCGGCCAAGGATAAGAACTGACTACTTTAGTTGAGGAGGGGCTGTTAGTTGAGGGGCACCTCAGTGGTCACGGGACTTCCTGAGTGAAGTCGATTAGTGGGCTTGATACGAAAAAAAAGAAAAACTATGTGCACCTGTATTCACCCTCGGCTGCGACACTAAGTTCCTCAATCTCGCCCTGGATAGTCGACAGTGATTCTGCGGCGATAGAGAAATACATTAACTAGGGAGAAGGTGGTATTGGGTTAAAATGTTGCTGTTATCTGCAGAGTTGTGTGATGGCATACCTGAGCTTTAATGAGCTCATTCAGATTCTTGATAGGTTCAGGCTGTAACAGGTCATCTATCGCATGAGACTCAAATAGGACTCTGATCAAGGTAGCTCACGTTCTCAAGTACGGTCTTCATGAGTGTGATGGCCACCTCTGTTTTTTGTACGAGGTCATCTTCGGCGTTCTCAACTTCAAGACGGGCGTGCTCTTGTCTTGTAGGGCCGGCGCTCTTAAGGCTATAAGATGGTGACTCGAAATCAGTCTACAACAATGGTTATATGCTGGTAACGTACGTACGTTTGTTTGGCTGCGTCAAGCTCAAGCCGGCTGACTCTGACTGCTTGACGAGCCTTCATGGCAACCGCGATGCTTGTATTTAACGTTGTCTGCCACGGGTGTAGATAGTTCTCTTGAATCGCCGCGTCTTGTTCAAGTCGAGCCAATGCTACCTTCTCCCAACCACTGGCGTAGTGAGCTAATGCCTTGCCTAGCCGGTCCTCACCACCAGCTACAGTCGCTTGGAGAGCATTCGATGCGTTTGCCGCGGAGCGAAGAAGGGCATGTGGTAGAGTTTTATGCGAACTAACTGGGGGAGCGCTTGGAGATGGGGGCACAGGAAGGTTGGTCCCTTTGAGGTTTGTTGCGGCAAAAGAGGTTATGTTGTACCCAATGGTTGAGGACAGCTCAGACAACGATTCTTGAATTTGTGTCGGGTAATCGTAAGATTCAGATTCGTATACTTTAGTGATTCTAAGCGAACGGAAGGGTCAGGTTTGGGAAAGTGCTGTGAAAGTTGGTTCTCTCATACTTGAGGAAGGTAAGGTGGGCCGTACGGAGAGCGTCCACACGAGCTTCAAGATCTTTGTACTCTGTAGATGTCAAAGTACATTTCAATAAATAATTTGAGACGCGAGTCATGGAGGCAGTCATACCCTGAGGAAGTTCGGTGATCTCTTCTGGGGCGACCTGGCCCAGGCGTTCCCTGGTCGCCTGGACACTGGAATTAAAGCCTTTACTGAGTTTACTGCCAGCCTGTGCAAAATTTATGCTGCTGATACTGGATTGGAGCTTGTTCCAGCCTTCCATGATTCGGTAAATAAGATGAAGAGGGTTGACAAGCACAAGCGCAGTTATATCGTTCCAAGTCACGCTGGCACAGCCACATACACATCGTAATAACAGTAGTCATTGAATCACTTTAAGGACTCTAACAGTGCCCCTATATATAAATCCCTTCCGAGTACTACAACTTCCACCCAGCTTGAACCTACCACGTGTGTAGACCTTGTAATAAAAGACAACTTACCCATCATCAGCTCCCTTTTTCCATCCGGGCCGTCTGTTGACTGCCACCGTCCCACATGACATATATCTTCGCAATAACTTCACATGTTGCATGGGCCCGCGAAGCAGCTAGGAATCTCGCTGGAAATCTACTATTGGAGGGCTATAAAACTCAGCCTTGGTCACTGGTAGACCACCACCGCCATCGCCATGAAGACCCTACCAGCGCTGTTTTACCTAGCCTGTCTTGCCCTCCTGGGAATTCGTGTCGTGCGTGCTGGGACAGTCTCCAAGCGGGGGTCAGTATGTAAGGTACACCCCAGTACAGATGGTGTAAGCGATGATGCGCCGGCTATACTTCAGGCCTTCCAGTTATGTGGAAGAAACAGTCAAATATTGTTTGACCGAGCAACATATCATGTAGAGAGTGTTCTTCAGACGACTGGTCTACGTAACGTTGTCATCGATCTACCTGGAACATTGCTGGTGCGTTGCTTACAATATCGTAATACCTGAGCTGATATATTTGTCTACAGTGGGGAAGGAACATCACATACTGGAGGGCTAACGGACTGCCTCTTGGGTATATTAACATGACTACGGCGTGGATGTTTGGCGGAGATAATGTAACCTTCCAAGGTCATGATGTTGGTACCTTTGACGGTAATGGGCAGCTTTGGTAACTTACAACTGTATCGCGTATCTTTCTTGTCTCAACGTCTCTAGGTATGATTTCACACAGGGGGTGTCCAACCTTCCGGGTCGACCAATTAGCCTCCTCATTACTAATACCACCAACTCACTTTTTACCGGCTTGCGGTTCGTACAGTCTCAATTTTGGACCATGGCCATAAAAAACTCGGAAGATGTCATATTAGACAAGATTTACATCAACTCGACTTCTTCGAGTTCGGTACAGTCACTCACCTCTTCATTCACATAACCTCTTCTGATATTACACAACCTAGGCTCCTGCCCGGAACACAGATGGCGTCGACACCTTCTTTTCTAATCGTATAACCTTCCGTAACTGGACAGTAACTGGTGGTGATGACAACATATCCCTCAAGGCAAATTCAACCAACATCCTTATTCAGGATTCCGTATTCCACGGCGGACTTGGAGTTGCCATTGGGTACGGTCTTGAGCATTCTACCTCGTAAGCGACAAACTCAAGTGAACACCTAGATCAATTGGACAGTATCCTGGCCTCTACGAGCGGATAGAGAATGTTACGGCTGAGCGGGTGACGTGCCTAAAGACTCGCTATGCAGCATATATCAAGACATGGACGTAGGTTTAGCGGCATATGATAAAGGGATTCAACTAACTTACAACTACAAGTGGAATACAGCAAGGATTCCCTCCAAATGGTAAGCGACAGTAACATCGACTTCTGAATCACTAGACACTCAGTTTTCAAAGGTGGCGGAGGCGGATTGGGCTATGCGAGAAATATCAGTACGCACTTATCCTGTATCAGTATCTCGGCTTTCTTGTATCAATCCCTCACCGCCTAGCTTTCCGGGACTTCTCGTTGACCAACGTAACAGACTCCGTTGCACGCATTACACAATGCACCTCCTTCTCCGGCGCCACGGGAGGCTGCGACACGTCTCTTTTTCAAATCTCCAACATCACCTGGGGCCCAATGGTTGGTAGTGTGATGTCTGGGACACTTTCGACGATGCAGTGCAGTGGCTCCGCACCATGTACGGGTATTGAATTTGAAGGTTTTGACAAGATTACGACAGGGGGCTCAAGGAAAATAACCTGTAGCCATGTCGAAAACCCCGTTGGTTTTAATTGCACGACATAGTCCAATTACTATTCCACATTACATAGGCTGTAGCCAAGAAATATCAACACCATGAAGATACACAATGTGGCAAGATACAGCCCAAATCATAGAAAACATTGCAAATATATATATAAGACGGACTTAAATATACTCTCCAGAGAGCGAAAAAAAAGACCAGCGCACAACCGAAAACCCTATGGGATTAAAACCCAATCTTCCCATGGACGGATGGCCCCCTTTCCGTTTGCCCGCAGGCCCATAAGCTCATTTGGAGATGGTCTTAGGGCTGTCGTCCGATTTCGGCTCTTCGTTGATTTTGCCGTCATGTTTCTCAGCAACTGTTTCGATTTCGTTTTTCTTCTCCTCCAAGGTCTCGTCTTTTTCCACTTCTCCATTTGCTGTCCCATTCCTGACGTTTTGGTTCTCGGTCACTTCCTTCGTGATCTTGCCTTCTTTTATCTTCGTACGATCCTTCCGCCCTTTGGACTTGGTAATATTGTTTCGTCCTTTGGCCTTTGTCTTTTTGGACTCCAGTTTGTACAATGTCCATTCCAACGCACGTTGCTCTTTCGCTTTCGTTTCAGCAAGCTCTAATATGACTTTCACATGCTTGATTTGCTCAGCATCGTTCCACCACCCAAATGTGGTGGGCAAAGCTTCTTTAGAGTGCGAATAAACGCATTTGAGGTCCCCAAATTTACACGAGGAAAGGAGGTGATAAAGGCAGACGTTTTTCCCACTGATAAAAAAAACAAGATTAAAAAGGCAAGTTGGGAGGGAACCCACAAAGGCAATGATAACAAGCTCACAGATCGTCACGCACACTCTTCTCATCTGGCGCATGTGAATACTGACAGTGAGAACCTCGCGCGCAGCCATCGTGGTTATAGAACCTGCACGGTATCCCGTTTCCTGTGTGATTACAATCACTAGAGTCGGAGCGTTCTGCAAGCTCCAGCATTTTATCATCATAATGTGGGAAAGAAAAATCCACAGGCTCGCCGTCGACATTGGTATCTACAGGCAGTGGGGAGAGTGTATGGGTACCAATTTTGGTGGCTTGCAGGAGCTTTAGACGTTCGAGCCCCGCACGCGCCAACGTATGTGAGGAATTGTGTGCGATGACGGTTTCAAAGTCTACGATGTCAGAAGAATATTTTAGCAAGAGTTTATTAAAAGGAGATACGAACACACCGATTTTTGCGGCAGGCAAGAGGCCTTGCTCTAGCCTAGCAATACCTCTTTCGTATCTTGCTTCAAGGGACGTGGGCTCAAAGGAAAGCGCTCTGGTAGCTGCATGTGCCGCATCAGCATAACTGAATATAGCATTTTAGGAGGCTAAATGTTCAATGTGATGACGAAACGCACAGATCACATTTCAAGTACGCTCTGGTTAGCCTCAAGTAAAAATCAGAGTTGGACGGCCACAGATTCGTCGCCTCGATATAAACGCCAGATGCGCCTGCATAGTTTCCGCTTTCCAATAGGGTGTCAGCCTTACCGGGGCGGCTTCAGTCAGGTGGCTACAGTGACTATCGCAATTGTGGCACTCACGGCTTTACATTTTTCTTCCGCGAGCTTGTGATTCTGTTCCCTGCGTTCCATACGTTTAATTGCCCGATCCTTGAGAACCTTTTCTCTTATGTGGGCGATATCTTCTGCACTCTGTGGTGCCATCTGGATGAGAGTGAGGCTGTCTGTGCTCACATTTGCGCTCGTAGTAAAGTCTTCAAATGGTTTTGGGCCAGATTCTCGTTGATCTTGGTTTGTGGACATTGGTTAGTGATAAGTAGCCTCTGAGACAGTGTAGTAGATGCTAGGACGTGTGATGGTTGATCCTTCGCCTGATCCAAATTTTTGGATCAACCGTGATCCATGATGCATTGATGACCGGGCTCTGTATTTGTCCTTATTGTTATCACCAGATGCCTCGACACCCCTTTTCCTCAAGACCACCACTCATCAAGGACCCATAACCACCAACTCATAATGGTACGTGTAACCTATCGCAGGCAAATATTGCTCTACTAACACTCTGGCAGTCTACCAATTGTAAAAGACGTCTTATACGCGATTTCAAGCGACTTTCAACCGACCCACCGGGCGGTATCTCTGGAAGCCCATGTCCCGACAACATCATGCTATGGAATGCAGTCATCTTTGGTCCAGGTGATTTCAAATCACTTGTCCCCCCTTGTGGACGGCTGCTGACTACTTTTGCCACCAATAGCTGATACTCCTTTCGAAGATGGCACATTCAAACTTCTATTGACTTTCGACGAGTCATATCCCAACAAACCGCCCACCGTCAAGTTCCTCTCACGTATGTTCCACCCCAATGTGTATGCAAACGGCGAGCTATGTCTTGACATCCTCCAAAATCGCTGGTCGCCTACATACGATGTCGCTGCAATCCTTACCTCTATCCAGAGCCTGCTACACGATCCGAATCCCAACAGTCCCGCAAACGCTGAGGCAGCACAATTGTACCGTGAAAATATGAAGGAATATGTTAGGAGGGTGAAGGCGACTGTTGAGGAAAGCTGGTTAGATCCTGAGGAAAAAGTCCATGATGGGCAGCCTGAGGCATCTGGCAATCAATGAACTTTGAACCCAACAGGTTGACACAAACATGTACGACTTTGTTGTCAACCTATACCACAGCTCTGCCTCAGCCCGGCCCCCATCTGATGTTTAGAGAACGTCCTAGCTTCTTTGGATGCCGTTTGTTGTATAGACCACCGATCTTCTCATCTGAAACATTGTACTTCTATAAAGATCATGCAATCCACTAGTTACATATTCCTATGACGCTAAACGCTCAGCATGCCCATTTCACAAATCCCTGGCCTCGTAATCAGTAAGAGTACGCGCGCGAGTCACATGCGACCGCGTCAATACCGCCAAACACGGCCTTAAACAAGAGTAATTAAAGCGCGTCCAATCAACAAACCCTTTCTTACACTAACCACCACCACCGACTGCAACACTCGGCCCTTCGCCGTTAGACACAAGTTTATTCAACCTCATTTCAACACACAACCTCAATCACAGTTAACTATGTCTGGACGAGGTAAAGGTGGCAAAGTGCGTTGTATCCATATGCTACCAACGTGGAGCCCAGCTATCCATACTCACATTTTCCTCTCTTTTATAAAGGGACTCGGCAAGGGCGGTGCAAAGCGTCATCGTAAAATTTTGCGCGATAACATTCAGGGTGCGTCAATACTCAACCATCCTCACCTAGCCTTTTCTGACATTCGCAACCCAACCTTCCAGGTATAACTAAACCTGCCATTCGTCGCCTCGCTCGCCGTGGTGGTGTGAAGCGTATTTCGGGCCTTATCTACGAGGAGACACGCGGCGTACTCAAAATATTCCTTGAGAATGTCATCCGTGATTCTGTGACCTATACTGAGCATGCCAAGCGGTAAGTACTAGTTCTACTTTGCTGCCTTGTTGGTCGGTTATAGCCATTTGTCTTTCAAAGTAAAACTGTCACCGCTCTCGACGTTGTATATGCCCTCAAGCGCTCTGGCCGCACTCTCTACGGTTTCGGTGCCTAACTCATGTGAGTTATGTATCTTTAGTCCACATTTACGCATACTGACGACTTTGTCTGACCATGTAGACAATCGACTTTATGGCTTACTATTATTATGAATTTCCGTTGTACACTATCTGTAGCCCATGTCTATATGCCACTATAATACTATTGATAGTATGCGATTACACTAGCCAATTTAGGTGGAAGGGGTCCCTTGTCGCACATCATAGGATGTCGGACTAAAAAAACTCTTAGCTGCAGATATTGTCTCCCGCATCACTCCCTCTGCCATCTAGAGGTGCGCCTATATCCCCCTCTCTCGTCTTTCGAATTTTTGCTTTGGCCTGTTGGCCCTTCGCCTGCTTGGCACTTTTGGCACGCGATGCTCTAGCACGGGGCGCAATCTTACCCGTTACGCGATCCACCATTTGGGAAGCCGCCTCTAATTCAAAATCACTCGCGAACTCCTCCACTGCCTTAGATTTCCCTTTCCCTTGGCCATGCCTTGGTTCTTCAGGGATACCTTTGGGTTGCAAACGCACCTCGTTAAAACAGATGCGTTGTTCAGTGTTGGCCACATGAGTTATGGCCTTCTTGTGAGTGTCGTTTGGGCCTGGGCATGGAGGACGATGTTAAAATTGTGCGCGATTGACAGGAATAAAGATCAGTGTTGAGACTGGATCAGCTTACCTTTCCCATCAGTGAAAATGAGTTCAGTCCCGAGAAGCATCTCATGTCGTCCTTTGAATATAGTCCCTGAGAGCTGCAAAAAGGGAGTTGGCGTATCTAGGCCCTACCCCCACGAATGATGTTGAGCCATCCTTTCAGATAGTGTGTAATAAGAACTTACAATGAGGCGGTAAGTAGACGAACTCGGTATAAGCGTCGGCTCAATGCTCCCCAGATCAAGTGTCACATATGTCACTTCTTCATCTTCATACAAATCATCGGGACCAAAGGCGTCGACCTGCTTGTACGACGGGCAAAGGGACGACTCTAACGAATGGATCATAAGAAGATGTGGGTGGTAGAGTGTTTGTCCTGGTGGCTTCAGCCAAATACTATATATTTAAGCAGGTACTTGACTTGACCTCGAATGCATGCGTCAGGTGCTCACCCAACCTCTCGCCAGCCACCGCACAACAACATCAAAATTATCATCAAATCCGTTACGACAAGCTTATCTCGCCCGCCGTTCTGCACTCAACCTACTGTCCATAAACGCGACCTGGGGAAATTTCTTATCTCATCGGAAATTGAAAACTGTCATTGAGCTCGGGGCAGCCCCAGGTGGCTGGAGCCAGGTTCTCGCATGGAAACTTGGATGGTACACCTCACAGCCAACAAATACCTCCCCAGCCCGTCCGAATTGTAACGATCTGCCCAGTACTTCCAAATGCCAGATACTTAATGAAGAAGGCGTGGAATTCGAGGACATGGCTGCCTTTGACCCATGGGACCTGCTCACAGAAGGTGCTGGACAGAAGGACAAGGAAAGAGGAGCAATCATCGCGTTGGATAGTCAACGAATTAATTCCATTCGCGGCGTACATCGCATCCAGGCAGACTTTTTCTCACCAAGAGCTGAAGACCTCATCCGTGATGTTCTCAGCGCGAAGAGCAAGGATAATAAAGTGGAAGCGATTCTTTCTGACATGTCCGCACCTTCTTCAGGGAACCGCATACAAGACGTTCAAGTTAGTCTCGAAACGTGTCGTGCTGTGCTTGGTTTTGCTCAGCGCTATTTACGAACAGCCGACGCGCTCGGATCGAAGCGTGGTGGGGTCCTTTTGTACGCATTTTTATCCTTATCTCGTCCGTCACTCAACTACTGATGCTGATACACAACCTTCTAGAATGAGACACATCGACCACCCCTTGTTAATCCGGTTTCGTCACCAAATGCTCGTGCCTCACTTCCATCGCGTCAGATATATTCTCCCTTATATAACACCTCTAGGGGAACAAGCAGGAGATGCATATTTCTTATGCCAGGGTTGGAAGGGCAACTCCGTCCCGCCTACATCGATAGCACGCATCCTTTCTCCGTTACTATTCACTTCCTCTATAACGCGACCCATACTTCCCTGACGCCCATACGCATTGCGTACAACCCCAGGTCAGCTTTTTTTGAGAGCTCGGCGCAAGCTCAGCCCGCGCAATGGCGTTATACAAGACCAAAACAGCTTCACCTTAGCTGATGACTGGTTCTGACTTCAAGGCGAAGATTTTCATGCGCAATAACAGCATCTTACAGAACCTATTGTAGACAGGCTGCACTCTATATAGATGAACTATTGTCTTCGCTGAGCTACCCTTGAGACAAGACAAACGATTTGATATGATCACATGATTCCCAGGTGTTTATTGTAACAGTAGATCACTAGACCATCGTATGCTCTTCCAACCAACTTCCATAAGACTTTCTGGATCCAGGGCTACATCCAGGGCATGGCTCTCGCGCCAATTCCGTGACCCCTATGTTAAGCAGCGACTTTCTGATCCCCGTTCCTATCGTTCGCGCTCAGCGTTCAAGCTTCTTGAAGTCAACAACCAATGGGGCAACTTTCTCTCGAAACCTGACGTCCAAACCATCATAGATATCGGTGCTGCACCGGGTGGTTGGAGCCAGGTTGCTGCTGGTCAGCTTGGCTGGGACACAAGGCCTGCACCACTAGTCAAGCCTAAAATTGCGCTTGGGCCAAATTCTAAAACCCTTTTGGACAAATATGGGACCTGGAGCCAACCGAAAGCCCCTCCAAGCATCGGAAGTGGTGAAGGCGGGACCTTCGATCCCTTAAACATTGACAATGCATATGGTCCTAAGGCCACCCCAGGTCGAGGAACCACCATTGCAGTAGACCTCCTACGCATGCAGCCAATTCAAGGAGTCCATTGCATCCAAATGGACTTTCTGTCACCAGAAGCGGACACACTCATTCAAGGCGTCTTACACGCAAAAGGCAAAACCGACTCCAAGGTTGACGTTATCCTCTCTGACATGGCAGCAAACACGTCAGGGCACACCATTCATGACATAGAATCCAGTCTTGATATTTGTCACTCCGTATTCAATTTCACACAGAGGCACTTGCGTTCCGCACAGAGCATTGGACGGACTCGGGGTGGGGTTCTGCTGTACGTGTCTTGGTTTTCGTGATCATATACCTCCCTATTTGTTCGATGTGTTCTGATCTTAATATCAGGATGAAGTATTTTGTCCATCCTTTGCTTCAAAAGTTTCGTGTCGAAACGCTAGAACCCAATTTTCACGAAGTTAGATTTGTCAAGCCTGACTCAAGCCGATCTGAATCAAGGGAAGCGTACTTTCTATGCTTTGGTTGGAGAGGTTAGTAAAGAAGCACGTTTAACTCCTCAACATAGCCATGCAGTCGCTAGGGTAAGAGCACCTTGTACAGTTACACATCATCTGAAACGGATAAAATAATTTATACCTCCCCTCCAATCTCTTTTGCCTTCTGGCAAGCAGGCGACGGTCAGACTGCTTGTCTCTAAATTTAAACGAATCTGTCATGTGAATAGTTTCTTCTTTCCTACTGACGCCATTGGGATTCTCAGGCTCCGGAGCTTCCGTATTTCGCATTCCTGTCTGCACCAGTATTCCCACTCACCAAATGCATCTTTTCTCACTTTTCTTTTCCTTATTACCATGACCTTGGTCCCAGAGAAGCACTCCCCCTCGTTAGAATTCTCTGAGAAGCATCCTAGTACAGATGCTGTCGAAGTCCAACAGTCGTCTGAGCTGATTCAAGACCGGCCTCCTGATGGCGGGCTCCACGCATGGATGACAATAGCAGGCGGCTGGCTAATCTATTTCTGTGGACTTGGGTATGCAAAACTCTCCCTGTCATCCTTCGACTATAAACATAATCCGGGCCATAAGGTTTTTCAACTCCTATGGGTAGATCTTAGCTCTTCCCAATCTGCGCCGTCTCAATCTAACATCTATCGGCTTCATCATTAGCGTGTTCCAAGGTACGCAGTGATCCAATGCCTCGAAGTAGCACCACTTCACCAATATACCAGACTTTTATGTTCGCAAATTCCTGTCTGATAAAACTCCTTCGGAAATTGCGTGTGTTGCCCCGCCTTGTTAATTCACTTATATCAGCCTTAATCATTCAATACATTAGCTGGATTGGCAGCTTTGAGATTGCACTTCAGTTCCTTCTTGGAATCCCCGTAGGCATCGCTTTTGATGCTGGGTACTTGTAAGTTTAAGAGCCTTCTAGCCGATGCTCTATCTGAAGTACAGGACTTAGTCACCACCTGATGATAGGAGGCTCGTTTATTTACTGCTTCTCCCTCTTTATGGTGTCCCTAGCTCAGGAAGGACAATACTATCAAGTATTTCTCCCGCTTCCTACTATAAATATAAACCTACCTGGTTCTCATCTAGATTTTTCTCGCGCAAGGCGTAGGTATGGGTCTTGGCCTTGCTATGACGTTCCTTCCCGTCCTCTCGGTAGTTTCCCATCATTTTGAACGGCGACGGGGATTCGCCATAGGTATCATGACCTCTGGTAAGTCATCTACGTCGCCGTTCTTTCCGCCATTAACTCCGACCCAGGTGCCTCTATTGGCGGTCTCGTGTTTCCCATTATGCTCAACAAGCTCATCTTCGGACCGCAAGGCTTTGCGCTCGGCGTGCGTGCCACAGCTGCCGTAATCACCGGCCTCCTGACGATTGCGAATCTTCTCTTGCGAACACGTCCACCCATATTAGGGCCAAATGACCCGCGCCGTAAGCGTATGCCTATACGAGCATTGTTGGAAGATATGCCGTATCTGACCTGTGTTGTATCGTGAGTGTCAAAAGCCTTTTCTAGCTCTTTGTGCAAATCTTGACTTTGTATTGATGCTTGCAGGGGCGTTTTACTGACTCTAGGGATATTTTATCCGAGTACGTACATCCAAAATGGCTTAATGCGAGGTTTGTAATAACTCTATCATCCAACAACAGTTTTTTATCTCCAGCTGTTCTCAATCAAACACGGCATTGACGAGAATCTTGCGTTCTATATTGTGCGTTCTATACATCATACATTTCCCACTATTGTGTAACAACTGTTTTGTCAGATATCCTTCATCAATGCAGGAGGTTTCTTTGGACGTCTTATACCCAACTTTTTCGCAGACAAGGTCGGAAGTTACAATGTTCTTATTCCAGCGAGCTTTGCTTGCGCTGCACTCGTTTTAGCTATTCTTGGCATTACCAATGCAGCTGGAGCTATTGTCGTGGCGCTGCTGTATGGCTCTATGAATGGCGCCCGTCAGTGCTTCCTCATCTTACTTTCTGCGACTGACATCGCTTACGTCTAGTTTACAGATATATCAGTGACTCCCGCACTGTTGACAGACCTCTCAAGAAACACCAGTGAGGTTGGGTGCGTACACGACTTGTTTAGCTCTAGTATTTGTTCAAATGTCACCTTATTAGTATCCGCATGGGGTTCTACTTTTCTTTCATGGGTGTGTCGCACTCCGCGAACTCAAAATATGCTCAAACGTGACTTTGATGTTTTCAGCCGTGGCGGCACTGTTTGGCCAACCAATTAGCGGAGCTCTCTTGACAAACAAGTTCATCTGGTGGCGAGGAACAATATTCAGCGGCGTCTGCCTCATAGCTGGCGCTGTGGTGCTGATTGGTAGTCGCTATCTGTTCTTGAAGAGAAAGGGAGGGGGGCAATTTCAGCTGGTTTAATAATGGCGAATCAGTGGTCTTATATCGTTTACAAGACTGCAAAGGTCAAAACCAGCTGGTGGTGAACCATTGAAATTGAAAATAGGTATAGTACATTAAAATGCTCAGTACTGCTCATGAACCAGAATGATGATAACTGATGACCGACTACATGAATGAACGAAATGGATGAAATTGGTCTAGCCAGTTGTTCAAGCAAGCTGCTTTTCAACGTATTGACGAATCTGAGATATAACATCACGTTTGACAGCTAGGGCAAGAGTTGCTGTGAACAAACCCACACATAAATAAGAATTAATCAGTATGTTACATTTCTTCCCACGAGATTTACAGCCTAAGAGATTTCCAATATCGATTCCACTCACGTTGTGCGTTAGTGGAAAACTCTTCAAAAAGTTGATGAAAGGATGGTGGATCCATTACTCTAGCGCGTTCTTATAATGGCATAAGATTGGAGAGACTTCATCCTTTTACGGGGCAGGGGCGTCGGCCTACTTACCTTTAGTCCTGTGTCGTAGATCATCTAACCAACCATTCTCATTAAGTTTTGAAGTAAGAATAGATCTTATTCTATGAGGAAGACGACGTTTAGCTGATGATGAAATGCAGCGGTCGGGATATAGATTACCGGTCCCATTCTCCACTCTCAACAAGACGACGTTGTAGTTCAGAGTAGAGGGAATCAGTTTCGATAGGTGTCGTTGGCATTGCCGGCAAAATAGGATATTGGAGCCTGGCGCTTCACCATCAACTTGAATACAGCAACATGGTAAAATGGGTTTGGCACACTGGCACGTGATGGTGAGAATACTTGGTACCTTCTAGTGACGAAACAGCTGGACTCGGTGAACCCAGGCAACCTCGAGCACAATGACCAGTCCAGAAAACGATCCTTTCTATCTAAGGTATGTGTTTAAAACAAGCCCCTCTTTTCGAATTGCTTATTAACTACTATATAGATACTAGTACGTACTTGGGGCTATTAACCCATATGTCACCCTTATCTATCACCTTTAACCAACACCCCCGCAGTACTGGTCATTCAGGCAAACATGGCCACGAATTTCTTGAATTCGAGTATTCTCATGGCCGCTTAAGATACGCGAACAATTCAAATTACCGAAATGATAGTCTAATTCGTAAAGAGAGTAAGCATCACTGAATTCATACACTAAAATCGACATTCAACTCTATAATCTCAAGTGTGGGTTGGCCCGCTTGTTGTAAAAGAACTCAAACGGATAGTGGAATCAAGTGAAATCACAAAGTAAGCACCATCATAACCTAGAGTCATCTTCGCCTCCGTTAATCAACACCGCTAACATCTAACCCAGAGAAGACGACACAAATTGGCCTAAGAAGAATATCGTGGGCAAACAAGAGCTTGAGATTCGTGTTGGAAACGATCACATCTCGTTTGAAGTGCGTTGCATCTTCATAGCTTCACTGCAGCCCTAAAAGAAACGACCTGCTATAGACTGCCAAAATAGGTTCTTTAGTTGATATCCAAGATAGTGAAGACCCAGAAGGGCTTCGTGTCTTTTATTATCTCGTTCAAGACCTCAAAGTAAGCTCATTTCGCCCCTCCCATCTGCTGCACAAGCTCATAGCCCATTGGCGCATATCCCACTTTTTTTAACAGTGTCTTATATTCTCACTCATCTCCCTACACTTCAAGATCAAGCCCATATAGACCACGCGGTAACTTGACCTGCTTAATACCAGCCTCGGCTGGGTGTCTCAAAATACAGGTTTCTAGGCGATTGTAACAGCTCCTCCACTGTTGTTAATATGCTATACACACACTGTTAAACAGGAAGAATTTGGCCCTGCCATATATACATTACGCTTCGTGAAAACTGACGATGACAGTGGACTAGAGATGATTCTGAGTAAATGGCCGACAAGATCAAAATTGGAAAGAGATGGCTGCAGCTGTGGTTATATACATACCAGCCTTGAAGTTTGACGACGTAGGAAGAAAGGAAACATTAACTGAGTGCTTTATGGAGGAACCTTGTGCAAACTAAACTTAGGTTCGGAATTTAAACAAGGCAGATCTCGATAGCAGGCTTATCCCAGCTGTGACCGTCAACAGCTCTCGCGATGTGTACGGCGGTTGGACGAGTATAAGCCGGCTATTGTGGCTGTTACAGCCGCTCCACAAAGGGTATGGCTCATCATTGGCAGGCATTAATCATCCCTAATCTCAAGCAAGCATGAACGAGATACGTCGTAGGCAAAACTGGAAGACGCTTCAAAGTGCTTGGGTAGGATTCGGTTGATTATTTGTGGCCCGTTTGTGTGATCGTGATACAGATCGTGCCTTCTTATATCGGAAAGCGAACTTCGTTTTGATGCTCGTTGCATACTCGAGTAGGATTTAAGTTAACATGCAACGGCTCGACTCATCAAGCTTTGTCGAAAGGCGGTCTTGGAATGAAATTATCTATCACCTACCAGCTAGTCTCGCGAATCACCGGTCTGGATCACAGATCACAATAGCAATAGATTATAATAAGGATAACCTACTCTGTTTACTGTACAAGAGGATGATCCGATGGTGGCGATTTTCGACGATAGTACATCGTTAATTCTGTACTTTGTTTCCAGATATATTGGCGAACGACAGCCAGACTCATCCCGAGATGCAATAGCACATCGTTACATAGGATTTCGTATTCATCTTCGGCTCGTGAATGAGGCTTCGGCTCATGTCCTTCGTGTTCAGGATGCGAGGAAATCTTGTCGAGTTTTTCTTGAACCTGAGTATTCTGGTAAGGCTACGTCCGAGAAACCATCAAAAATACTAACGTGAATGACAAGCTTTCGAACCCGCAGATATCGATTAGAGGTGAGCCTCGATTGCGTACTGATTCGATAGTCAGTACCATGCAAAGATAAAGACGCAGTACCTCACGTATTAAGGAGTTCTGGTAGTTGGTCTAATGGGTCTATCGTTGGCCAAGGAAGTAGGACAAAGCTGATTTTCTGATGCACCGGGAGCGGAGGCAGCCTATCCAAGAGTAGATATTCCAAAAGCCATAAAGGCATGGCCTCTTCAAGAACCTGAACGTCGTACTTGGTGCTCAAGACGGTACCTCGATAAAGAGTTGTATAGCTGGGGGTAGTTTCCTCGGATATGCAAAGAATCATATTAGGTGGAGCGGTATAAGTTGGAGCCTCTGCAGATGTTGGCGGAGATATCGGGCTTGACAGTAGTAACTGTAATGCGGTCTTAGGTGTGTCCAGCTCGGGTTGGCGAGGAGTATCCTGGAAATCATGATGAGTGGGGGCGCGGCGATGATACAAATGAGACGGACCTCTGCGGCGGCTATTGCCTCACCCGAAGGCACAGCGGAAGGTATCACAGGTGAACTAGAGGCTTCACTCGGGGGGCGTTTGGTCTTGCCAAAGTTCTTAAGGCGCCCCATAAGACCACCCGGTGTATTGGGGGTCGGAGGTTCTGTCTTCCCAGGGCTACCCCATCCTGGAAAGTCGTCGGGAGTGGGAGGAATAGCGCTTGGCAGTGAAGGCTGACGAGCTCTTACAGAAAAGTAGTCATGATGACCATTCCCAGCTGAAGTGGGCATCATAGGGGTTTCGCCATCATCGACAGTGACAGATCGACTCCTTCGTGGCATCGGTGTTGCGTCGTTACTACCGGCAAATGGTGATTGTGGTATCGAGGGAAGACTAGTATCCTTTATGTGTAGGGGTATCAGGGGCGTCACTAATGGAGAGCTCCGAGTAGCCGGAAGAGCAGGGGGAGGCAAGGCTGGGATCATTTTTGGCGAATGAACGACAACGCTATTTGAGAGTACCGTAGAAGCTTTCACGCTGATTGCTGAGCTGATTGATTTTGGAGGGCTATCAGGATGATCGTTGTAAGGCGAAGATGGAGTAACGCGTCCAAAGCTAGAGCCTAATATTCCATCGGTGGGGTTGGTATCATCTTTAGCGCGCCGAGTCCGTTGTTCTTCACGTATAAACCCTGCAAAAATGTTGCGCAATACCCATCTACCGACATTAACTATAGTTCGGGTTGTAACAGTCTGGGTCCACCATTCAATAACAACCACTCACTTTTACTCTCGTCGTTGAACCTTCTATCATTAGCGTATCCGACTTCGTCGGCATAAACTTCAGCTTCAAAGCACCTTTCCGTCAGATGTATTGTCAAAACACCAGACTTGGTATCCGCAGTCGACCACGCTGAGACAGCGGCTTCTCCCTCAATTCTTTCCCTGACAGACTCCAGAGCCTCTCTCGGACTATGCTCTCTATCCCCACTTCCTCCCGCCCAGCTCCCTGCATTGCTCAAAGCAGAGATGTCGTCCTTGAGAAAACGGCCTAAACAAACGCCGCGGACGATGTTCCATACGGCTACTTCGCCGGAGGTATCGACAGTCAGAGCATGGATCCTGTCATTAAGTATTATGGAACGAACAAGCCCATGCTCCCCTTGTATCACATCTTCAGGTTCTGAATGCAAGGGGATAGCGTCGCTAGCGAGTTCTCTCCCTTCATACTCGGCACGCGCCGTGTTAAGTGGCTGTGCGGTGTCTTGGTTTCGCCCACCCGGAACTGAGCTGTTGAGCCCTGCAGTAAGGTTGGAGATAGAAATGGAACGCATAGCATTGGTACGAGGTACCGACTTCACAGATGCTGCTGAATATAAGGTAGCAACCTCCGGATCCCGCCCCCAACCAGTTGTGTAAGTGAATTGTTCGTTAGGCGATATCAAACGAACCAGGCTCTCGAATGGAATACCGCGTAAATGAGTGTCACCACCTCTATCTGGAGGTGACAACCAGCTGTCTGAGGAAAGAGACTGGACAGATGTGAGCGATGTTCTGGGTGTATGCGCCGTCGACGGCCTTGTGCTTCCCGCGGAAGCTGATTCATGATTGTCCTTGTGGTCGTATAGCGCAGGCGATTCACTTCTCGACTGCCCATTCCCCTCCTGGTCTAGCAATAAGGGAGTATACCTGAGATGGCGTCGTTGAGGAATAGACCATCTTTTAATGTTCGAATGGCCAGAAGCTGTCCACAAAAGATTGTCATCCATAGTAACAATTTTGTTTATTCCATCCGATGATGTTGAGGCTGGATCTGTATCTTGACATAACAGGATACACTCTCCTTTTGAGATATCTGAACAGTCCTCGACATCAACCTTACAAACAAGACCTGTTCGGTCCCCAGAATAAAACACTTCTAAAGAGCGGTGGGAGGAATGGAGTGACCAGACTGATTCTGTATGATGAGTAAATGTGTGGAGACAACGCTGCGATGCTAGTGACCATAGCTTGATGGAAGCTACAACTATCGTCAGTATACTTGGCCGTATTGTGAAAAGGAAGCATACCATCCGCAGAACCTGTCAGTAACTGTAGTCTGATCAGAATAAGGGAGATAGGTATCAGTCGAGCTCACGCACGTATTTCGCATCTTCCGAAATTAAGATAGCACGAATGTTATCAGTGTGACCAACAAGCTTGCCTTTAATACCCGCTCAGCAAGCAAGAAGAGGTATTGATTCACTACCAAACCTGTTCGTTTCCCGGTTCGAGGATCCCACAACCTGACGACACGCTCTGGTGATCCAGACACAATTGTAGTGCCGAATGAATCTGCTGCAAGAGCATAGATAGATGACTTGGGAGCGTTTGCATCCGGCGGATTCAACGTTACGAGTGGATCATGTTGTCCGGTACGCGAGAGGTCCCAGAGTTTGATAGTCCGATCGAAGGAGCCAGATGCCACCCAGCTCTGTTCACGACTACAACAAATAGTGTGAGCTGGAGTGGTTCGAACTTCGGAAAACGTACGAATAGGCAAGACATCGCACATAATCTGTATGCGTGCCGATTGTTGATGGATCAGGTGAGCTAGGAAGGTGGGGGTTCCAGGACTTGACGGTACCGTCTGAGGAGGCAGAGACAACTGGGTTTCATCAGAGGATTAGAGGTGAATCAACAGCAGTATATGTTTTTTAGACACACCGGTCTGTTGGCGGTTACATAGGACTATATCACTCACCCAGTCCGAGTTGACCTGCGCGCATTGGCGAAATTCAGCAGCCTAGTCCAAAGGCATGATTATATGTGTTATTTCCCTCGTACTCTCACAAGAACGAAGCCTACCTTCCCGGGTTTGAACGCCGTCAGATCAGTCTCCCATTGTTGCTCGTAGGGTATCGCTAAGGGATCACTCTGTTTCCGGCGTTTCCCCGCAATGGTGACCTCGCCAAGAATATCCCCATCGCTGTGCAGCCCATTCTCTGTATCATCCTCAATTGCATCATCTGCCCAGCCCGTCATAGCCTCCCATCTTAAGTCTGTACGTCGAAATTTATTAACACTTTTCGGTTTTCGTGTCTTCATGGATATCCCCAGATCCCATGATATGACAAGTCCATCGCGCCCTGCAGAGTAAAGTATACCTTCAGGAGCACCTCGACCAGCGAGTTGGGTTGAAGTATCAAGTGCTAAAGAGGATATTCCAAGTCTGTGACGAGGGTGCTGAGTCCGCTTGGGCGCTTCTAGCTCTGGGGGGCTTGGTAGCTGAACAAGGAGTGGTCCAGTTGACCCAAGTCGGGAGGCTCCATGTGGTGGAAGTTGCAGCCGAGACACAACATCTGTTGGGGGTGGGATCACATACGAAACTCGCCGTCTTTGCTGTACCATTCTCTCCAGAATAATGAAAGACTTGACGCTCAGGCTTACTTAGTCCTTCAGCGTGTTCACCGATCATTCCGGCAACCTTGGGCTGACATTGGCTGGAAACCCTAATAAGACCAAACTTTCAGATTCACACCCATTGCTCGACCATGTCCAACAAGCTACCTTCCATTCCAAACATCTAGTGTGAATGGTCTTTCAATGCCGATCTCGACATCACTGACTCGTCCGATGAGTCTCACGATTGACCAGCTTCTTGTGAACCCAGATCATCCAACCTGCCTCGGCGGCCACGGACCTGTAGTCATGCTACGGAGATACTCGTGAGGAAATCCCGTAAAACAAATGTTAAGGGCTCAAAGTTACAAATATGTTGTGAAGAAAAACTGTCCTGTTACTCGACTCTACAACTCGCTAGAAACGGAACGTACTAAAATATATGCTTCCAAAGTCCCGCCAGAAGCACATCGATTATTTGGGTCATCAAGCCAATGATTTTATTTTATTTTATTTTTTCAAAAAAATAGAAAATGAGATATGTAGGGCCATGTGCTAATGATAAGAACTTGCTCAATCTTCATCTCGCTTTGTTATGCCCGTTCTTCTAAGTAGTACGGAAGGCGTGTGAGCGATAATAAGGACTGTAGGGAATCCATCCGCTAGAGTACCCGGCGCCCGTTAGAAAGTACTTGCACAAGATATTGGCCACGATAAACGTCGAAATCACCACGAGGTATGGGGTCTCTTCAAGGACCAAACGGGGCTAATAGGTCTACGCGAGTTCATCAATGATTAGTGGTGATAGACGTTGTCTCTGTCGACTGTCGAGTAGAAGTTTGATAGTCGAAAACTGACTGTTTCAGCACGGCAAGGAAAATGAAGGTTCACAACTGTGCCGAACATCTTCGGACACCCCCATCAGCTTCTAGAATATTAAGTGCCATGATTTTCGGAGTGGTAGATAGTTGAGCATCACGTCTCTAATATATGTCAATTAGAATTTCTAGGTAAACATTTATTAGGGGTCAACTAGTTTACTCGGAGACCATGGAGCACGTCAATAGGCGAGATAGAAGAGAAGAATAATCGAAACCCCCTATCATAACCATTCCCCCTTGCCTAAACACTTCTATCAAAAGGGCATTTCTATTAACCGCCACTGTGGATAAACAGAGGGAACTTTGTAGCACATGACCGAGCGCGGACGATTGATTTCCATGTTTCCACGATAGCCCACACTTCCGCCCATAATTCCGCAATAGTACATAACCACATATTGACCTTCGGATCTTCTGCTTGATGTAGCTATTCAAAGAATAAGCGGATGGCTCCTGTTCAAGTATTTTCTTGAATGATTTCCTGATTATGGTACCGTTTAAGCAAAGATGCTTCGTTATAACAAGGAGATTGAAAATGAGAATATCCATTTGCATTTGTCGTAAGGATTGTCGCAAGGATGTAAATAGATATGGCACATGGGCATACGTCATCTTGTGAGGGTGTATTGGGTTTGTGAAGTTTAGCCAAGCAAGTCAACATATGATGACGCATATGACATCACCCTGCTTATAAGCACGACAATAACCATATATAAGTCACTGTCGTCGCCTTTGACTACCAACGGCTTACCATCATGTCCAACGCAAGAAAGAGAACAACGTCAGGCTCATCAACCGCGACCGCCGACAATTTACCTCCCCCGCGCAAGGACAAAATAACAAAGCCTGTTTCCGCACCATTGACCAACACACGTCTACATCGACTCATCTACCTCCTTGCACTCCTCACAGCCCTCCTTGCCGCTTTTTATTCTTATCGCATCGTTCAATATAAATCTCAAGTCGGCGGCTGGTGGAATCTTGCACTGCGACGACACCCATCACATGTCGAGACATCATCAAATACCCCACAGGTTGCAAAGATGGGGCGCAAAAGCAGGGATCATCACACGGGCGGTGAACAGACAGTGGAGGACAGTATAAACGCATTAGCACGAGCATTAGGTATGCCATCCAAGGATCTGGCGTCGGCGATAGCGGTCGCGGTCAGAGAATATGTGCCGCCTGCGAGTCTATCGTCAGTTGCTGCAAAAGAGACAGGACCGGTTGTAAAAGCAATGTTAGAGGGCGGGGAATATGATCATGTCAAAGTTCAGCATCAATCCACAGATTCGCAGGCGTCAGGCGTAGTGGGTGGCGTTGTGAGTGGAATGGACAGCTTTGTCGGTATGGACGAACCTTGATGTACCCGTGGAATCGGAAAGATGTAGAATCCCAAAAAAAGTTGTTAACCGTTATCTGGTGATGAGTTGTTTTACCTCTTAGTTGCAGGCATTCGCCAACCTCAGTCTTTTCCATACCATGATTCACATCAATTTGTTTTCTTCTTCATGATCAGGCGGAGAAGAATACTTACATTTCGGGGAATGGATGATTCCGGCTCGGTAATTACCGTTTCACACCGCTAGGAGTCATTCGCATTCGCAAGAGCCATTCTGGAGGGCCTTCAGGATGATCTATAATGTCAGAAAATTTTGGAAATACGATCTTTCCTGACATATGCTCTTGTGGAGGATTAAGGAGGATTGACGTGTGTATCGTGCTTGAATATCAACTCCTGACTGAATAGTCGGCCTGAGAGTGCCTCGTTCCGACCCATAACTTTGCAAGAGGCTTTGTAAGGTCGCCACAATGTATACTCCCTCGCCTACTTGAAAATAATTTGACCGGATTATTTTCACCGGATTTGCACTAGCGAGCTATCAGATGGGTCAGTCTGGATTTCCAATGCTGGACTGCTAATTGCCACTTGCGCGAAAATTAAATGCCGACCTTGACCTCCTATGTAAGTTCCTGATGAGTTGTCGCGTTGGCGCCGAGTCGCGATGGGATCACTAATTGCTCTTTCCAACAAAGTCCAGCCGACCGCTGATATATCCGACTTGCAATGTGTCAGCAACTGAAAACTATCACTAATTGCTCCGGCGCGCTCGTCTCCTTTGTAAGCGCAGGCTGTAGGCTCGAGCGAGTGGATATATGTCGCATGTCCGAGTTCAGTTAACCACACTGATTAGATGCCCAAAGCAACTTCAAACAGAACACACAACATTGCTAATCATATCGCCTGGGGGATCTGATTAGTTTTGGCGCCGTCCCTGATTTCCTGACATGCGTACAAAGCATCGTTAACAGCATTAGCAAATTCGCTTCCACCTTCTATACGACGTGGCGCTAGGAGCATCACCACGATAACCCCCAAATGACTACATCAACAAAGTCACCGTCACAAAATCTGATGAAGAAGTTGTGCGATCAGATTCTTCTAGTTCTGACGATACACAACCGATTTAGCTCAAGATGAGCCGGCTTCTCGTGGTACAATTCTAGACTCTAGTGCTATCAAAGACGGCAAACTGTTGCAAATACATTGAACATCTGCAACAGTTTTGCCGCCCCTTGATGATACTCGAGGTCAATGTACAGCTTCTTACTAAACTGGTTTATGATGGAATTAGCAGCTGGGCAGCCAACATCCATTATCCCCGAGTTCGGGTCAACTATCGAGCTACACATACCAGTATGTACCAGCGCGTGCACAGGACAGATCTATTTCCAATTCTTGCCTTAACCTCGTGCGTCAACCTCGAAAAATGGAAAATCGACATCACCGTGATATCGAATTTACATTTTGCGAGAGTTTGGGCAGGGGTTCACCGGTCACTGGGGCAATTCGATCTCCAATGGCTCCTGGACCTTACTACCGAATGTACTAACATTTTACCCATAACATTTTACCCACCCGAGCAGATCCTATAAAGACAAGCACAATGCCCTGGTATCAGCAACCCTTCATTAAACCCGAAAACCATTGTTTCAATGAACAACCTCACGAGTGACCCTCGCTTCTTTTGTACGTGCTGACTGCTTCACTCCCCCAGAAATCCAGAAACTGATAATATACAGGCCAGGTTTCTGGTGACAGACTACCAAGCACTTTGAGAAGGGGATATACGAACGGTGACGCCGAGGCATATGTCACCAACGCTGTTTCTATGCACCTCGGTGTTGACTTCGCGTTCAATCCCTCATCCATATTCGACGATTCTGAGCCTACAGGCCTCGCCATCTACGACACATTAACAAAAGTATGTCCATCATTCATTCCCCATACATAACTGTAGTAATCTAATTTTCGACATCTGTCAGATACTTCCCCCACGGTCACCACAATCAACTTTCTTCTGGAGGAAGATTGGCAAATGCTTTGCGTCTATGCTGGATACTGCAGCATACCCCATCTCAACACAAATATCCTTTCTCACCTTTGTCTATGCCCGTCTGCTTGGCATGATGGGGCCTCTCGAACCTACTGGCCCCGGCTCTCTTATGACCTATGATGGAAGTCCCGTGGAGCTAAGTTGGGTACTTCCCAGCAGCGGCAGATTAGGTGAAGGCAGTGCATGCCGACAACTAAGATTTGCGATTGAACCTATGTACGTTATATGTTATCAGTTTTCTCTGGTCTTTCCCGGATCAGGCAACTAATGGCTCCCGTAGTGATCCACGCTCAGGGAAGCTGCTAAATGGGAAGGAGGTTCTCAAGTACCTAAATTCTCCGATGGGCAGCCTCGGTCTTGTCAGATGCGACGAGAGCTCCCTAAACTGGTCATCTATTACGCAGGACTTCCTGAATTTTGAGAATGAACAAGATCAGGAACATTCCGGAATGCGATTCTTCATTGGTAAGTTTGGACTACGTGCAATTATTACTGCATCACCGGTCTGATCCAATAAATTTAGGCTTCGATTTTTTGAGGTCAGGTGCGATTGTTTTGAAGGCATACTATATCCCCGGCTCCACTTCCAAATCGCAACGAATCAACCTCTGGGATGTCGACTACTCGCCTTTACGTGACCTCGTTTGTCATCTCGACCCATTGCTCATCCCCTCACTTGATACGATGATCTCCTACGTAGAGAATGTGGACGCACATCATAAGCCCCGGCTTCAAATATTGTCGATGGATTGTGTCCCGAGTGCAATGAATAGACTCAAGGCATGTATCAAGCTCTAGTTTATTGTATGTTGCCAATGCTGATTGTTTACAGTTATACTGTCGTCCCGCACGAGGAAACTCATGGTCTGAAGCTAAATACGCGTTCACGCTTGGTGGGAGGCTCAACACA
>JABCKK010000079.1:14567-29136 GCA_018221785.1 Calocybe gangraenosa
CATAGCAAGTAAGGACAAGGAAACATACGGTAAAAACCTCAGCCGTGGCTGTCAAAAGCCCAATAGCTTGGAGTAGGGAGAATATGATGTTTCCATGGGAAATCATGACGGCTGAGATAGTCGAAATAAATAACTGTATCATGTCGAGATAAACTAATATTTTGCACCTTTTGGGAGGCCACTTGTCCCACTGGAGAAGACTAAATATGCGAGAGTGTCTTTCGAGGCGTTCCGTGGTCCGACAGCGGGTACCTTGTGTGTTTGAGCGTGCTTGATCATCTCGGAGAAACTCTTTCTGCCTTTTGCCTTTCCCCCCAGAACGTATATCTTACTCGAAGGGATCCCTAGTTCTTTCGCTATAGGGAGCACCAGAGAAAGTAGCTGCGCATTGACAAATAGCCTTGTAGCTTTAGATAGCGCCAGAGAGTGTTTGAGTTCAAAGGGGGTAGAGTGCGCAGATATCAAGGCGAAAGGGACTGTAATGGCAAGGAAAGTATGTACCAATGTAATGTAGTCCTGGTTTGTGTATGAGTCCGGGTTCCACATATACCCAAGCTATCACTAAAGGCGTACCATGGAGTTCTGGCTGATAATCCCTATCATCTCGCCATCCTCTGCTCCAAGCCCAAGGCCACCTTGAGACGTAGGAGCGCCAAGAGCCGTGATGCCAAACCGCAAACGCTCAATGAATTGACGATGCGTGCGCCTTCTGCCTGTCTGGGCGTCAATTAGATATGTGTAATCAGGCCATTCCGCTTGATCTGGTCGGTTAAAGAACAGATGGTGCGCGTTGACCTGCGGCGGTGGCGGGACGCTGGGAAACATAGACTTGTAATGCATGATATCGGGTGGGGGATGGAATACGAAATGATACTCGGAAATACGACGGCCTTCATTCTTTATGGGCTAGTTGGATGGATATTCAAAGATGACTTCGGTCGGTCCTGATGTGTACCCGAGTTGCCGGTCCCAACATGACTTACCGACTCGAGTCTGTACCCGGGAAACTCTACAGCTGGTTGTACGGGTTCATTGTATCAACTCGTAGGAGTTTAATGACACTCCAAGAAACTTTGTAATGCGACCCTGGACTTACAATGAGCCCTATATATCTGTAGCTAGCCTGTAACATTTGAATTTGAATCCAAGCCTATGAAACAGTAATTAGTATATATATATATCGCCATTATCCAGATCACAATCACACACATGTTAAAATCTGGGACAATCACCTACAAATGCGGATAAGGAGTATGTTGTCATTGGACAAGTGATAAGCAGAATCAGGCTCTTAGCCCCCTAAGTTAGTATTAGGTGTTAAAGTGACACGAAGGCTTTTGCACCCGAACGTCCAGGACTCTAGTGACTGCTGACGGAACCATCGAAAATATCTGGGAGGGACAATGTTTCTTTCGGATGAGATCTCCGACCCGCGTTATAGAGTAGCCGTACAAAAAAATAGCCGACGGCTGCACTCAGTGAGGATTTGAAATCAGGCATCATAATCACCTTCGAGATACCTGATACCTGGTGCAGCCTTGGCAAAAAAAGAACATATATAGTGACCTTCAGGGAGGCATGTACGTTCTTCTATGAAGGACAATTTATCATGCAAGAATCGCGGCCGCCGTGATGCGTTGTTGGCAGCTGCCAGTTGTACCCCGGCAGCCGCGCTCAGGACCACATTGAACAAGTGCGTGTACTGTATATACTTCATGCGCTCATGAACTGGAGCAGATGGCTCGCACCTTCACGACCTTCTTGAACCCGCCACAAACGCGTTCGCTTCAATCTATTATTCAGTTTCGTGGTCACCAAGACATTTGAAGCTAGGCAATCAGAAAGGACCTCATTCCATCCCAATACTCGGAACATCAGCAGAGTAACAAAAACATTGTCATACCAATAAATTTCGCTGAATCGGAGTACGCAATCAGCATATGAATGCGAAGTGATAACACGCGAAGCCCGCGATTCGGAAAGTGCCGATGAATTTGATTTTCCGCGTCTCGACATCAAAATTCTTTCAGTGGCTCTAGCAATCAACGACCATCTCTCAAGAATCTTGTTTAGCAACTGCGGACCTTGCAAAACCAGCTGAAACTGAAACAGATGTATGCGCGTATGTGATGTTAAAATTCGGGAAATCACCATATTTTGCGGTGCCGCTATAACTCGCGACGAAAACGGAGATGCAACGAGTGGCATTGAATTGTGGAGTACGCTGTTCGTGAAAAAAAATTTGACTCACCAAGATCATCAGGGCAAGGGTTCCAGGCAAGTCGCCATCTACGATAAGGTAATGACTTGTCCTTGTCCCCATCCCTACCTAATGCTGGTAGTAACCAAGAACTCGATCTTGCACGCATCCAAATTTGCTGCCTGATGGTCAACTATTAGCCGTTACTAGTGTGTAGGGTGCCCGGTCTCTAGGCTGAAATATTTTGATAGATATTAGATCAAACTCCATCTCATGATCAAAGCATGTGCCGTGACGTACGCAATAAGCATCGTCATCTTCGTTCTTCAGCAAATGCACCTCTAACCATTGAAAGACTGCGGGCCTTACCGGATATCGGGACGATGAAGTTGCAGTAATTGAATACTGGGAAGACTCTCCGAGTGGCTGATATCGCAAATGAGAAGACACCGATTAACTGTTTCAAAAAATTCCTGCGATTCATAGACGCCCGACCAGTAGCTAGTCGGGTGACTTTGAATCGCATGATTCAGGGACGTGTAGATCTTACCCATGCCGAACGGAAGGTAGACGGGCCAACTTCTTCCCCAAGTCTGTCCAGATAAATATGGGCTAAAAACGTTTTTTTTTTTGAGTGAGTGTGAGTGGGACATAAAAGGACGAAGCAAGCCGCTCTGACATGGTTTTCCTATGTAAACAGCGTCATCGTCGTAGCTGCGACTAGAATAATTCTTATTTATGGTTGTTAGCAAAGGAGCATTATGACGCCCCCATTTGGTAGTCAGCGCTAGTCAGAAGCTGCGTCGTTCAAACCGCAGCCGCAGCGGCTGCGGCCACTTTTGTCGCTTTGACTCATGCTCATTTTGGCCACTGGCCCACCGATTTCAATGGAGTGGCGCTAGTGAAAATTAAATTGTTCGAAATTGCATATAACTAGCAGGTTATGGTGTAGTTTTTTTGCGGAACAACAGACTTCCAAGTCATCGCACAGTTAGCCATATTTTACACACAAACACATCCTACATCCCTTTATCCAAATGTCGAACAAGACCTCATCCACAACCTCTCTTATCTCTACCAACACGACGTCGTCCAACTACGGCACTCAAACTTCAAAAGCTCAGTCCAAGCCACAAAAGGCAGAACCTGTGCGTCGCAGTTCCTCATGTGTTTTCATGTCCTTGGATGTGCTTCACTAATGGATGTTTGTGGTGTGCGCAGAAAACCACAAAGTCGGACGAGAGTAAGAACCTAGCAAGCTCCTCTGCTTTCGCAGCGCAAGCCAAGAAAAAGGGCTGGGCAGCACCCACGGCGGGAAAGCCGTCGTTTTCGCTATGAGCGACCCCGATGTTTTATTGTTAATTTTCCATTCTGATATATCGTTGATTTTGTGAGTACTATGGCTCGTAATCCGTTTGAAACATGACTGACAAACAAAATTTATCAGCTTCAGTTTTCCAACCTCGGTCAAAATAGTGTACGCACTATAGGGAGAGATTTAGAAAGAGTAGTATTTCGGAATTGCTATTATTATTTCTAGTTTTCTCTTTATTTCTAATCGGAAAATTGCTCTTGATATTTGATATTTGAGGGAAAGGTGAAAAAGCGGGAATTCTGGAGTCTACGTCACTTTGGCTTGGTTGCAACCCAAAATTCCGCTTTATAAATCCACCGCATCATAGCGTTAGGATCTCCAGTATATTCACACTCCACAGTCTGTCGTGCGTAAATATCACCCGACGTGGGGTCACCGTCTTGAATGATGAAGCCCACTTCTTCGGCTGCATGAACCACTTCCTCGAGACTCAGCTCGAGTTTGGATTGCCCGCCGGATGTCCATAACAGAGGTCCAAGGTTGATCCATGTACCCCCAGGGCGTAAGAGGGTATATATGTGTTCCATAGTGGTCAACACATTTAGCGAGGTGTCAAGGAAAAAGAGTGTCACGACGTAGTCATATCCTGGTTGACTCTCTTTTAGCCCTACCAATTGTGATTTTGACCAGAATGATTTTGCGGGACGGTCGCTGCTGGGTATAATTTGATGCGGGGGTAACAACTTGAGAAAATCTGTCTCAGCCAGACGAAAGTTCTGGGAGAGGCGGGGTACGACATCAGGAAAGCGGATGGCACGAAATAAAGAATCGTTGGATAGTTGATGGGAGAACCAATGTGCATAAGGGCACAACACGTGTTCGTCGGTTGAGGTAGTGGTTTGCTCGGAAAGTAAAAAGCGGAATGCTAGGTTCATGAAATACGATAGCTCATTCGCCGTTGTATCGTACCCTTCAATAATTTAATCAAGAGAGTTCAAGGTCCGGCGTGCCCTAACGTACCAAGTTGTGAGATTTCCCAAGCTAACCTGCCAAGCCCAGATCCTGGGACTAGAATGCGCTGGTCCTTGCGTTGGATTGGTTCCACCGCTTTCAGCACATTCAAAATTGGGCTAAATATTTTTTGGCGTTCCGCACTCCCATCTGCGCTCCAGTCTCGTATAAAATGCTTCAGTGCCTCCCGTACCCTTCCTAAGTCTCCACGACCACCACCATACGTGTCGTCGAGACTAAATTCTTTAGCAGCTAGCGCTGCAATCTTTTGAGTAACCACAGCGTTCAAATCTGTCACATTTTTTAGTTTGCCGAGTTTTGCGGGATAGCCAATCGTGTTTGCCAGTCGCTTATGAGCACGACCAAGGGAGTTGAATGATGCCCACCGACTATTGGTTTCCATTCCTGCGGACGATTTGTATTGGGCATATGATTGGTGGGCGTTTTCGAGTGAGAAAAGACCATGAGTGGGCTTTCGTAGAGACTTGACCGAGAGAAAATATTGTATGTCCCTCCATGTCCAACGGTGTGCCCTACTGGTTTTGATGGCTATAAGGAAAAGGGCAAGCGGGAAGAAACAGGCCAGCAGCATATCAAAACTGAGAGAGAAATCCATGGCCATTTCATCCTAGTTGGACCATGGAATCAAACAGGAGAGACTATGCCCATGTCCAGACTTGTCAATGGCATTTGCAGCTAAGCGTCAGGTTATTTGTCTGAAGCAGGAATATCAAACAAACGCGTTGTTTAATGGTATCACGTGTCCAAACGCGTCTGAGTTATAAATACATTTCTCTGTTGAACGACTCATCTTGTTCCTCAACACTCATCAATCAACCAGCACCGTTCGACCACATCAAACCGCAAGTCTTATACGATGGCCCGCACCAAGCAAACTGCCCGCAAATCCACTGGTGGAAAAGCACCCCGGAAACAAGTTCGTCGTGACTTTTTCTTGTTCATCGTTTTCCTGATTGTTGTCTCACCCTTTACAGCTCGCCTCCAAGTCCGCTGCCCGGAAAACGGCTAGTGTAAGTTGACATTTTCTCTCTTCCTCGATTGTAACTAAACTTAACTTTGCTTAGAACACCACTGGCGGTGTCAAGAAACCCCATCGCTTCCGCCCCGGAACCGTTGCCCTCCGAGAAATCCGTCGCTACCAAAAATCAACAGAACTCCTTATCCGCAAGCTTCCTTTCCAGAGGCTTGTGCGTGAAATCGCCCAGGACTTCAAAGTAAGTCGCTCCAGGAGACCCTCTATTTTACGTGAGTGCTAAACAATTTCAAAAGACCGATCTTCGCTTCCAGTCATCTGCGGTCATGGCGCTTCAAGAGGCTGCTGAGGCCTATCTTGTTTCTCTGTTTGAGGACACCAACTTAGCTGCTATCCATGCCAAACGTGCGTGTCTTTATTCATTTAGATAATCGCAGATGTTCTAATACGTTAGGGTCATGTAGGCGTTACAATGTATGCCATACTAGTCTACATCCCATTTGATATAGATGCACTAACTTGTCCTCTCAGTCAACCGAAAGATCTGGCACTTGCCCGTCGCCTTCGTGGCGAGCGGTCTTGAACCCTATCGTTTATCTATTTATATGTTTTCATTGACTGTACCCTATCTATTCCAATCTAAAGGCCACAGTAATATCATGTATGTTGTACCTATTGCGGTACTGAAAATTATATGCGTGGGTGATTAATTGAGCAGCGAGCTTCGTGAGGCGACTATATATAGCACAAACATCGAGATTTCTCATCTTATCTCGATCTTATCATGAACCACCCCAAGTTTCTGACTGTCTGTACTTATTCAGGCTTCAACTTGTGGAAAACAGTCAAATACCTCCTAACCAGTGTGTTAGCGTCTATCAGAACTTGGATAGAAAACACTTTGCACACGTACCTCGATCCTTAAAATCCGTGATTGAAACCTGCCATAAGTAGACCACGAGCTACCTTTTCTGGTCTTCATTGAGAAGATTCAGGGAGGGCGAGGCATTCATATAGACTTCATTATGTACAAATTGTATTCGATGAAAGTCCAAAACGAAGCACAAAAATACAATACCTCCCCAATCTGGGAAATTTCGAAGTTGGCCCTTGACAACTGTGACGCCCCAAGAATAAGCAGAACCGTAAACGTCAGTAGACGATCCACCATTCGGTAATGGGCTGGCCACAACATCACATCAACCTCGATTACACGTGTACAACGGGGCCCTCCATGATGCAGCCTCATGGGCGATGTGTATTCCTAGTTATTTATTACCGTGTTGTAGAAGGTATGTAAACATCCTCACGGCTTCTTTACCATCAACCTATATTGTGGATGCTCTGGTGTTTTCCAACACGCAATATTCGGTTTCCAAAGAGAGCGAAAACAAAAACTAGTGGTGGGAGAAGGCCAATACAAGTTGGGGGTATGCTAGACGACGATACTGCAACAGGTACGTAAACACAGGGCCAATGGAAGGAAGCGCCACTCCATATTTATTACACCTAACCGGACGGGTAGATTCTGCACTATACTACCTTGCACCGAACAAGCGTGGGCCAGGGAAAGGCTATGTCAAAAATCCGCGGCCTCCACCTACTCCACCGCCCAACGACGAATTCGACGAGGCCACAACAACACGCGCCAGGTCTGCAACGAATGGCTACAGGGGAGGGTCTGAAAAGAGGGCAAAGTTGCCGCCGTTACCAATACCAAATAACACGATGACAAGGGTAGCAACAAGGACGGCAATACCTGCACCTGCACCTGTGCCTGTACCCAGACCTCAAATTGACACTTTGCCCCGTGGCCCAGACGGCGGCGTGCGGCCCCTGAGTAGCGAGGCTACGAGCTCAAACAGGGAAAGAACAGAAAACGCCTACGAAACATACGGTGACTATGCACAATACATGAGTGAGCTGGACCGGCATCTAGGCGGCAGTCCTGACCTCGCGTTGAGTCCAAAGCGTAGAGACAACGAATTAGGTGGGCAGGTACAGAGGGGCACAGCTCTGGCCACTAGCAGAATAAGCAAGCCCACACGACTTGGTACCGTAAATAGGGGTACTGCTACACGGGTAGGACCACATCCACGACAGTCATTCGAGATGATGGACAGGCGGGTGCTGGAGGACGGGCCGGAACGCACTGTGACCATCTCGACGTGGAGAGAGCAAGTTGCAGACGAGGCTGATCAAAGCGCTAATATGCACATATACAGTCTGGACCCGCATGATGATGATCTACACAGTCAGGTTCCACGATCAGTACCATCAAGTCGGCCTCTGTTATCGCGTTTGAGAATATACTGGCGTCTTGCGAGCCTCCGCTTTTGCATATATCAACAGCGTTAGGGATGGTTGGAATCAAGAGCGAGGATCATCTACGTGCGATTGCTAGATTATCGGAAGAGACACGAGATCGCGAAGTGAGAGAAGAGGCGCTCAAACAGGGTGTGACAGTCATGGAATGGGCCATTCTTCTAGACAGTTTGCACTCGTTGTAATTATTGGACGGAGGATTTTATGTAAAGCGCAGTAATTTAATCCCGCTAAGCTGCAAATATTATTTTCTTGAATCTCGTTATGATTTTGCTGTAATGATTGGGGTATCGGTGGTGGTATACTGATGTCTATGGGTCAGTCTGGCAGTACTCTCCAATGTACTGGATTATTTGGCTCCAGATGTTCAGCTGATGATAGAGAGTCGCCTAAAGCAATATACAAGCGCTTAGCTGCCAAAGCCCTAGCCTTGGAGGAAGATGGTATTGGTAGGGACCTAAGAGTGAATCGATCACGTTGCGCGACGCGTCCTGGTGTTGAGTCATATGACCCAAGCTCAGATAATTAATTTTGTGTAATTTCTTGTTTCATATCAACTGTACGCTTACAGCGTGCACAATATGTCTACGGAAGCCAGTAAGTCCATTTTGATTTCTCTGTTGCTCTGCAGCGCCCTTGAATTTAAATACTAAGTTGGCGGAGCAGCAGTGCCCAACAAGGCGACGAGTCGAGCTGCTGTTTTCTTACAGGATGCATGCTACAATCACAATTATATTCGCTCTCACGATCTTTCTAGGATTGTAGAGCTGCCTGAGCGTCTTCGAGCTGTCAC
The DNA here is from genome assembly GCA_018221785.1 of Calocybe gangraenosa. Taxonomy (NCBI): domain Eukaryota; kingdom Fungi; phylum Basidiomycota; class Agaricomycetes; order Agaricales; family Lyophyllaceae; genus Calocybe; species Calocybe gangraenosa. The sequence goes on from JABCKK010000079.1 coordinate 23,206, forward strand.
AATCGGCGTGGCTGCTGCAATTGCTCGTCTAGAGTCAAATTCTTTGGGAGCCACGGCGGAGGCAAATATTTTCCCTTCGGTCAAGATAGACGAGACAGAAGAGTTGGGAAGCTTGGCTGAATTAGCGACAGCATTAGGCCAGATGAATCTCAAACCTAACGTCCTGCATCCTGGCAGTTCATCACCTGTATCTATTGTGCGAAGCGATGCATCTATGGACATAACAAGTGATCCAGCCGTAAATTATATTTATGGGACCAAAGAAGGTCAAAAGTATCTGCAAAATCTCAAGCGCTGGGCCGCAGAAAGCCGAGACAACATACGCGACAAAGGTTCCGAGATCCCTGAAGGCCTCCCCCAAGGCGACTTGTATCGTGAGTCAAGTTCTATTGGTACTGCGATTGTGAAAAATCAACCATGCTGTAGTGTGCCCAGAGTCTATTGTTGCGATTGAAGGGGCCATCGGTACAGTATGCCAAGCGGTGGACACTGTTGTTGCTTCTAGCAAGAGCCCTAACAGTGTCGTATCACGTCTTGCTCCCCCCGACTTGGACGCTCCGGTGAATCGTGCTTTTGTTGCTATACGGCCTCCAGGGCACCATTGTGGGGATAATGCTCCTGCTGGGTTCTGTTTTGCGAACAATGTAGCTATTGGTGCAGCTCATGGTGCGCTATTCAGTTATCCTAAAAGTCTGCCACACAAAAACGCAATTATACAGCTTATATGCAATATGGAATAAAACGTAGTGTCATTCTGGACATCGACCTACACCACGGTAAGTCTATTACATGCTACTCCTTTCGAATCGGGGCTCACTACTTGATGTCAGGGAACGGTACACAGTCGATCGTTTGGGATATCAACAATGAGTATTACCCGGAGCTTTCTGGAATTCCCCCCGACTATATGAAAAATGATATTCGAGTCTACTATGGCTCCATTCATGACATTTTATCATATCCCTGTGAGGTACTTCTTGCGCTAAATCTCCCTAGTGTAAACGTACCGCCCCTAAAACACGGCATGCATTAGGATGGGAACAAGGAGTTAGTCCAGGCTGCTTCGGTTTCTCTTCACTCGCATGGTCAATATATTGAAAATGTCCACCTCCAAACGTATAACTCGGAGCAGCACTTTTGGGATGTTCTATACAAAGAGCAGTACAGCAAGATCCTGCGAAAGGCTGAAGAGTTTCTGGACTCCACTGGTGGCCCAGGAGATGATGTTATGATATTCATAAGGTAAGAGCTGTCAACCTTGGGTGTTTTGATATAGGTCTGATATACACATTGATGCTATAGCTGTGGCATGGACGCAAGCGAGCATGAATACGAGACTATGTCAAGACACAACCGCAAGGTACCTACGAGCTTCTACTACCGCTTTACCCAGGATGCATGCAGGTTGGGTGATCGCTACGCTCGAGGCAGAGTCGTTAGTGTACTAGAAGGTGGTTATAGTGACCGCGCTCTAATCAGCGGTACAATGGCGCATGTCTGTGGGTTAGTTCATGACACGCATTCGATCGATGAAGAGTGGTGGAACCTCGAGAATCTCCTCAAGGTAGGACTATTACTTTTTTTGTCCCGATCTTTCTTTAACTCACTGGGATGAAGATTGAAAAAGCCGTTAAGAAACCTCGGGGTGGGAGGTCGTCTCTTGGCCAATCCGATGCCTCGGATGCCTGGCTTGATAAAACTGTGCAACTATTCCAGACCTTGGACACGAAAGTGAAGCCTCCTCAACCGTCAAAAGGGTTGCGCCCCCCTGGTTCAAAAGCACGCCGTGAACAGAGAACTAAGAGTGTCAGCCCTCGGCCTACCCGAACCTCCCAACGTAACGCACCAAACACTCAGGTCCAAGTGGAAGGAAAGACTAAAGTCGACAAGAAATCCAAACCGCTTGTCCCGCCAGTTGAAGGCCGGGGTGGGCCCCTGAAAGCTACGAAATCTCTCCCCCGTGTCATATTACGTCTGGGGCCAGAGCCAAGTGTTTCCCCAGCTCCTTGATAGTTTCCCTGGCGGCGTTTAATAAAGTTGATACTTACCTTACAATTAGCACTAATTACATGTACGCGTAGAAAACACGATTAGTTAATTCCATGACATTAATCCATGGACAGTCCACTCATACATGCCCAGAAACACAGCACCCCCTGCTGATATCCACAATGTTCTAGGGACAATACCCGCAAAGAGGGCCTTTAAACCTTCCTTGGCGTAAATGTCATGCATTCGGGCTCTCAACGTTGGGAGTTTTTCTTTGGATGGGTTCTGGATATTTGTATCAGGCCTCTGAAGCCATGATGACGACCAAATAGAAGAGATACTTACGCGGAGGTCGAGCATTACGCGCGTTTTCAAAACATCTAGGGGTGTTGTAAGTGCGGCCGCCGTTCCGCCGGCTATGCTCCCACAGATAGCTGCCTCGTGAGCGTAGAGCGGTTTTCGTCTTAATTTTCGGGATAGCTGAGCTTTCAACAGTTCGTATAAAGGAAACTGCAAAGAGGTGAAAGGAATCTACGATCCGACGTTTGAACATGAGAATTAAAAACACGGAGAAGGTGACACACTTCTCGCATAATAGTAGATCGAAATCCTCTATAAAAGCCATTCCAGCCGTCATTTGCCAGAACCTGCTTCGCGGCAGCAAATGAAGATTTTCCCAAGGCGCCGTAAGACATAGTTTGCGTGCGAGTCTTGATAACTTCCGTAGGAACACGAATCAAGCACGCTGCCTACGTAGAAGGAAAAGAGGAAATTAAAAAAAAGTAGAAGCTGAACTGTGACATTCGACAACTGATGTTTAAAGGAAAGGGCGCGTACAACTTCCGCTGCAGATGCAGAAAGCATATGACTGACTGGCGCGAGATGTTCGGGAAGTGGCGAATGCTTCTTAAGTGTATCATATGTTGAGAAAAAGACGGCGGCTGATGCACCCTTTGAAGTCAGATCTGAATCCTTTTTTGATGACAAGAATAACGCTTCACCTCCAGGTGCACTCCCCACAACCACGCTCCCGATGCCCTTGTATATCCCATTAAACCCTCCCGCACGTGTAAAGCCCTGAGCAGACTGAAGCCGCGTTTTGATAGTGTCTATAGGGAAGAATAATAAATCGACAGCAGTCCCCGCTGTTCCACCAGCCTGCAATACATTATCAGCTGGGGGATTATGCAGTTGAGTGATCACATACTATGAGAGACTGAACGAAGGCTGGGCTAGCATCCCCATTGACCATTGCGTACCAAAGACGCCCTTCGGGAAGGATATATTGCTGGGGCCCTCCAGCTGGGTTAGTTATACTGGTAGTGGGCTGACCTAATACCAGTCGGCCATTGCCCGAATCTATGACCCATGTCACGACACCTCACTCACGCGTTTCTTTCAACAGAACTACGCGTCTCGCTCGGGAAAATGCCTTTGAGAATCTCTTGGGCATCGACATTCAGCTTGGTGACTATAATCAGGATATTCTCTTGGCGAGCATCTCAAGTCTCAACGCCAACCAGGATTCCTAAAGTTTTTTTAACTTACGATTCTCCGAGTAGATCACGTACTCCGTGCATTGCAAACCTGCAGAATTCCCCCTAGCATCTTTGTGGCTCGTTCTTGATACGTGGTTCGGATGATCACAGAATCCTCTGTTATTTTTTGGAAATCGCGCTATACACGTCAAGTTGCGCACTAGCGCCAACAAATTGTCTTTCGCGCTTTACACCCCGAAAATCGCCATCAATGCTCACATTTGTTGAGAATTTCCATCTAACCTGATCTCTGGCCTCGACTGAGACAACAGATTCTCTGTATGTCGGGTCTGGCAGAGTTAAATAGTCGTTGTAATGTATTGCCCTTTACTAATCCAGATATGAAATTTTACCAAGAGGACTCAATGGATTTTCCTATCTGTGCGCATGTCACTGTTCCCATTTACTAACTAGATAACAAGGGTTCAAATCGACTATGTAATCAGGACAAAGAACGGTCTTCGGCCCCCACTTCTTCTAGACCATCCAGAAATCATGGATCTGGTTCGAAGCGCCGGAGCAAGGTGCCAGCTGCAAGGCGTACGATGGTGACGAATTGGCGCGAGGCGGGCTGGTCTCAACTTGGACGCAAAGGCCGAGGTTCACCGACTTGATCTCACAGTTTGTAGCAAATGCGCCTTGGAACGACCACGCATCTGTGCTACACATGTCGCAGGAGATAGCCCATTTCTGATTACTGAATTATTACTCGTTAGATAATCTTAACCTAGGTGGTTGTGATTACACTTACGGGTCTTTTGCGCTCAAGTATTTCATACTCAGGTCATTGTTGTTGCCGACGCCGACGACCACGTTGTTCGCTGGAACGCCTAGTTTCCTAATAGGATGATGTTGATCAGCTATAATGGATCTGGTGGGTGAATCTGGTCTTACTTCGCGATATACGTAGGTCTTGGTGTGCCCGTTTGCTCAAAGCGAAACTCGGCAGCTTGCTGGTAGTCATCGATCGCAGTACCAAAGCTCGAATTGACGTTGCCTGGAACCCACTCGCGGATGCGGTGTGGCCCCTGCTGAGACCACACAACAGATACGCCGACGCCCTCGAAGTTAGGGTGGCATTTCGACTGACGCGCCTCCAGAGGAGAAGCGATAGCCATGTTGGAGAGCATGGCAAAGCCAAGGAGTAGGACGATCGATTGCATAGTCTGCTAGGTTCTTTCTGTTCGAGGATGAAGACGAAGAGGAGTTTCCTTGCTTAGGACTGACTTTCTCTCGCCCCTCTTTATACCGTACATGAGGGACCTCATACGGATATGCATTATACTCCTCTGTGTATGATTTTCATCGTACTTTTGACGGTGGTCATGGCCGCGCACATCTTCTCGATAGATGGCTTTGTCTCTGAGTGCCGGATGGGATCGGCGAGCTCGAACCACAGAAAGCATCATCCCTTGGCCTTTGCTGATATCTGATCCTCTCTCAGGTTTCAAGCTTCGACACAAGGTGTTTTCAAACGAGTGCGGCGTTCCTTGATTCTATGTAGATTTCAACTAAGAAAATACCTGGCCTGGACTCTACCAATCATATAGTCTCACTTGGGATGTGTGTTCTATGCCCGCAACATCATCTAGTATATTTGCGCTGAAATACGGAAGTTCCTTTTGCTTAAATTATATGTAGTCTACATTGTTGGCACAAAATGCTTCAAAGTCATCACCATATCTGCTGGCTTTGAGTTGATTGAAGTTATCATGCCTGGCGGCGGAGCTGTGAAATCGGTTTATGGAAGCGTTAAAATTGCCATTCGAGCAGGTATTACGTCAGCCCCCATGGCTCCTGTCACTTCCAACTTCTGATCCCAGTTAAACTGGGATTTCACTGGCGTCGATGTGGCTTTACAGCGCGACCTTTATAAAGCAACGTCTGGCCAGTCAAGCTCGTATACAATGATGCAGTCACTTGAGAAACAACCACTGCCCTCTCCGCACCCTGAACGTGTTCACGCTCCTCCCGCCACCCCCACATCAGAGCCGCCAAAGCCTGAGAATGACCCCAACGCCGATAACGAAGTCAGCGTTCCCTACCAACAGTCCCCAGCCGGAACACCCAATCTGACACCATCTCCCAGTCGTCGCAAGAAATATCGAAAGAAAGAAAAGCCTTCATCACAACGTGTAACTCTAGCGGAAACATTTAGACCCATGCTTGTTTTGGAGAACTCTGGCAGTGTAGCTAGAGATCATTTGGCCTCGGAGCGAACCTTCCTAGCTTACGTTCGAACCAGTTTACTGGTAGCATCAACGGGTGTTGGTATGTGACATCATTTCCCCTACCAGATGATGGAAGTAAAATTCTACCTCTGTTCGCTTGCTAGCTCTTGTCCAGCTGTTTGCGGTATCCGCTTCCAGCTCATCTGCTACAGTTGCCCATAGTGCTACTTTGA
>JABCKK010000080.1:3610-28646 GCA_018221785.1 Calocybe gangraenosa
TCAGTCCCAAGGGGAATTATTCGGCACGACGCTTGGCCCTGTCTGTCTTACATTTCCTTACGATCTAGTCTTGGAAGAGGTTCTTCTGGTTCGATCGTTTTTTTGTGCTCAGCGGCAGCTCGGCACACTATGCGACATATACGAGACGAGCATGCTTAGGACTAGTCAATTTACTTCTAGCCGTCTCTGCACCTCAACCACTCTTTTTACCAAGGAGATATGACTTCTCATTCAGTCCCCCCTCCACAAGAAGAAAAAAAATAGGGCGATTTACGGCTGCGATGTACTTCCGGTCTCTACAAGACATCACACGCTTTCCATAGATCCGCTCTTCTTGACAACACAATGAACGTGTTGATTTTTTGAGCTTGATATCCATCTGTGGCAATGTGCATTTCTGTGAATAGCGCGAGCTGTGGTTTATTTCTGAGCTGCGTGGAACTCAGAGCGCTTACCTCGTTGTACAATCCATCTGCCATGCGTCTGGAATGCTAGCAAGAGCCACATGGAGTCGATATTTTATCAAGGCCCCCTCGACGTACTGCTTGGTCGCATGTCATGGTGATAATGAGACCAGACAGAAGCGCTTGATTGCCCGATCCCGTAGACAAGTAACGTATATATGATTATCAACTTAGAGGAAGGTTCCCATAAACGTTTCCTTCTAATGAGTTTCACTGCTGCCACACCACCGAACTTGGGGGGGAAGTAGGGCCATACGTACGGATATACATACTGTTCACACGATTACACTGACTAGCATAGAGCTGCTTTTACCTTTTGGGCTCTTTACGATTTCTATGAGAGCGGAGCTTCTCGCTTTTCTGCGCTTATATCCTGATGCGTACTGGGGACTCGGCCTGGGTAGAGTTGGCACAGGGGATTCCGATCTGTCTTCATAAGGTTGGTTGGGATACCAACCATGTGGAAACTCACTAACATGGGCCACACTCAGGTTGAGCTCTTCTTCTTGGGTCTACGATATCAATGAGGCTGGGAATATATAGGGGTATATATCTAGGAACGTCGAATTTAATACTGCTCACAGTCATTCTGTAGTACAGCACCTTTTTGCAACCCAAATGCATTCTACAACCCACTGCTAATTTTCTTCCCAATGGGGGGAGTAGTAGTTACCCATGTCATAGAGATTTGGGACATATACGATGAAGATACTGTGAAAACAAGCTAGGGTCCTTTGTCAGATCTTCTTTATGTTTCTCCGCTCTCTCAGCACAATCTCCTGTTTCAATGCTTCTAACCATATTCGTATATCCCAGGACTGTCACGCGCCACTTGTGTGCTTTTAATGATACACTCCAGGACTGGCAGGACCTCAAAAATATACAAGGTTAAAACGAGAAAGAGGGATATCAGCCAGTAAATAGGGTAGCCATTCAAAGTAGTACGCTCGGGTTTCTCGGGCTGCCGTCTTTTCTCCTCAAACTGGTTGCCAAACCGTCTTCTAGGCACCTCCGTCTTGTGCTCCGGTCACGCCTTCACTCCTGTCATCAGCTTTTGAATATGCGTCCGTTGAGGGTTATTATCAGAGGATCTAAAGAGGCCGGGCTGCGAATAGTACACCCGAGCTTCTCGGGCTTGTTTTTTATTGTTACTCCAACTCGCCGTCAAAACGGCCAACTGCTCATTCGAGCACTTTTGTTTGTTTGTTTGTTTCTCCCTTTGGCGCGCATGTCGATCTGTCATTTGTGTTTGATGTGCTTTCCACCCCTGGGCACATATCAGGTTTTACTGCGGTTTTTTTCAACGGCTTGCGAGGGGTCGGCTCCGCTGCTTGGCATGCCAGGCGGCAATTTTAAGGCATAGTAAGCGCCCACAGTTTATACTTTTACCTTTCACTCTCGGCATGAACGGGGATCTCGGAGGTGAAAACATATACTTCAAGGGGAATCATTCGGCACGACGTTTAGCCCAGTCTGTCTTGGGTCGCTTTTCCTTACGATATTGTATTGGGAGACGTTTTCATAATTCAATTGCTTTGTTGTGCTCAGCGGCAGCTCGGCAAACGGTGCGGCGCATGCGAGACGGGCCTTGCCAAGCAGCTTTTGCACCCCCGCCACTCTTTTGACGAAGTAAAAGCTACTCCTCCTTCATTCCACTCCATAAGACGAAGTAAACGGGTAATATACTGTGGTGGCGTGTTACGACCTCTCAGTCTCAAATTCAATATCTTCCATGCGATGGTCAGGCTCCTTCCCTTTCATCCATCCGATTTTCTCGTTTCCTGATTCTCTCGTTTTCGACACGCTCGTAGTGACTCATGTGTTGCTCAGATAATATCACTTGTGTAATTCAACTGTGGGTTTCCCTGCAACTCACGTCAAGCGTCACGGCACGAATATGAGTGGTAACCGACATACCCAATTCGAGTCATCCCCAAGCATATGACGCAAAGGCTGTTCCAAAACTCCTACATTTTTTTCTTTTCCAATAAGCGGCTGCGTAAACCGATACTTTTTCAAATCGAATATTGCGTCTAACGCCAGATCCTAGAAAAACCCCTTTATCTCTACAGGATTTACGGCTTGACGCTCTCGAGCGGCACTGTGTTTCTAGAAAATATGTTAGTAATCGCAATGTGGCCGAGGTTTCAGCCATGGAAGAGGCCCATTAGCGTACGTCAGATTTCCCCAAGTGATGATAGGTTCCATTCGGAAGTTTTTTTTACGCCCGGGCCAGGCCGCTTTGTTTCATACAAGGTGTTTTCAGTATTGCTTGTCATACTTTACAGCTGGTTCATGGAAGTAGTAGACCACTTGAGGCTGGCATGTTGCTTTGCGCCACTCACATCAGTCTGTTAAACGCGTAGAGAAGCTGTGCATGCTTCTTATCAAGTTCTCCTTTGTGGCGCCTGTTTTAGTCAGACATTGATTCTTTCAGAAGAGCGCCGTCAGGGTACCGAGGCAACCTGAGCTCTACCTCCTTTTGCATGCGCATAGCATAACAGTCTATAGAGACAGAACCTGTCGCTTCCTCAGTTATTTGGTGGTTTTCCGGCACGATATCGACATGGCAGATAAAACTAAGCTTCTGTAATTTGGGAGGACTTGTTAAGGATTGGACGTTACGCATCTGCCAGATGGACGATGTATTGATCGGATCATCAATAGATATAAGGAATTATGCGCCAGGGGACAAGTTTTTTGTATGTGTCCCAATCTTTGCCATACCTGGGTGATAACAACAGCGTTAGTCGTCATTAGGGACACGAAGCTAATTGAAAAGAAAACTACTTTTTCTGACATCTCTCATCGTCGCGATGTTGTCGATGGATGAGCAATACAGCAAAGTAAGCGACATAGAAGTAAGTGATAGGAGCGTCGAAGCCTGTGGGCAGTGACCATGCCAAAGCCATCAGGAGATCACCCCTGGTTGGAGTGTCAGGGGAATGTATATGAAGATCTCCAGAGGAAACTCACATATAGTTAGGGTGTCTAGAAAGGCCCCACCAGCCAGAGGTGAGAAGCTTTGACCCCTGTTCAGTGGTGAAGAACTTCAAGTCTGGCGTTGATAATGTCAGCATAGAAAAATAAAAATATGCGCCTTGCTCTCCCACTTTTTGGGTTCTTCCCATTCCTGAAGTCGTTTTTCTCGCCATTAGAGTCCCTGAAGATGTAGTAGCCTGTAAGATTGACAGTAACGATGGCTGCAGTCCATACGGGGCCAAGCTCAATGTGCTTGAAGGCGAGGTAGCGGGCCTGGAGGGAATAAGTGAAGGGGACCCAGGCCACTGCAATGGCAAGCATGAAGCCGAATCCTTCTGTGATAATGTCCATTGTTGTGAATAATGCGGGCTGTGATTATTCTTGAGATATGCTGAGCTTGTGGAGCTCAAAGCGCTTACCTCATTGTACAAACCATCCGCCACATACCAGGTCTGGAATGCTAGCACGAGCCACATGGAGTCGGTAATTTTATTAAGGCCCCCTCGACGCGCTGCTTGCTCGCATGCCATGCTGATATTGAGGAGTACCCAAAGGATCAAGCCGGGCCTGAGATCATTGAAGGATTTGAGATCAAAGGAGCCAATGGAAGGATTAAGTTCACGGCCAATAAAAAACTAGACATTAAGATAGTTAGGCTACGATATGTTATGGATGAAGAAACAGGTATACGTCGTATATCGGATTTCCGCTATTGCCACCGAGAGCCAATAGCTTGCCTTGACGGAATGACAACGCGTAGCAGAGAATAGCTTGTGCAGTCGCCATGAGGACAGAAGCAGTGATGAATCCAACCCACTTGTGATATAAAAATGTAAAGAATGAAGGTCCATAGCGATAGATGGTTCCAGAGGTGAGGCCAAGTGCCAGTAAGAAGGTTGCAAATGCTAAGTTTGTCGGTTAATACACGTTTGAATACTACAAAAGAATATCCACCATTGGTTTTGTAGGTCTTCTTCTCCCCAGTGCGAAGAGTAGTGCCCTGTACATGGTCGCATGGTAGGATGGCCCATGATACAACACAAAAAGTGTACCAAGCAAGGTAGATGAGAGAAGCCTCTGTGTCCCACAAGGCCTTCCACCAGTCCGAGTTAGATACAGAAGCTACAAAGTGGTCAGGGATTGTCGCAATTGTGGGGCGGCATTCGTTGCGCTCGGAACACCCAAAATACAGAGCGTAGATTACGATTGGAACGGTTGTGGTGATGAACAAGGCACCTGGTGGGCCGAGGAAATCGTAAGATGTAGTTTTAGGATTCAGGTGGTCTAAATTGGATGGTTTGGACTTTGAGGAGGTCATTGACGATGGCTAAAATCAAAATCAAGCTATGCTGGAACTATTTTATGATGATACAAAGTCGCATGATGATTCCAAGTCTAAATATTGAATTATCGTGCGACTTTGCATTTGTGGCTCGAGTTCTTGGGTTGGGTATGATGGGTGTGGAGATGCACGTGATATTCATCCCCCTGACACTCCAGACGGTTGCCCGACCTCTTCACAGACTTTCTCATAAACTCATGGGGTCACCTGCTTCATAGGCTCTGGGATGGCTATGAGTAAAGAGTTAGTAAAACCTGCCTAAGTTGTCCTATGCTCCTCAACACACGATTCTGCCTGCTAAAGCCTCTCGTTACTACTATTTAGCAGATCCCTATCACTGGTAACTGCGTCGTGGAGTTGTCATTGCACACTAGTTGTTGGTCTCTGAGTATGCGTTGTGGTTTTTGAGACTGGTGCGATCCAACTTGGAGAACTGGATACACATGGTTTAAACGGGAAGGAAGGATATTAGGCACTAAGGAGAGTAGGGTTCTGAAACGTACGTCCGAACTTCTCGGGCTGTGTTCGTTGCTACTCAAAGTCGTTGTCAAACAGCCAACTTGTCTATCTTTCGGCGCGCATTTGCCCTGTCATCCTTTTGAAATGTCTCCATTCGCGAGCACATATTAGGTTCGCTGCGTCCTAAGACGCTTGCGAGGGCGCGTGCTTGGCATACTAGGCGGCAATCTAGAGCCTAAGCGCGCACGGTGCAAAATATATCCCTTCCCTCTCCAAAAAGCTTGGCTGCATCACTTCGGCATGAATGGGGGATTCCGGGGTGAGCAAATGAATCAAGGGGAATTATTTGGCGCGACGCTTGGCCCAGTTTGTCTTGGATGCTCGGCTTTGTCTTCGAAGAAATGGTCAGTATCCATCTTGTCATGCTCAGTGGTACTTGGACACGCTGTGCGGTACATACAAGCTGAGCGTACTCGGGGTCAGTCAGAGCTTCCACTCCTCAACCACCTCTTCACTTTTCGCTTTTCTCCTGAAATTATTGTATGCCGATAACTGTCGGAAGTGCGGAGGGCGATGATACGAGTTGAGTGACTCTTGCACTGCAAGGGCCCCTTTGGATTGTGAAAAGGACTCTCATCTCGCGCCGCCCATTCTCCTCCCCACTTAAAGACCGGAGACTGACTGCTGTGCCGCACGTCGTCCTCCCCCCTTCCCGGTCTCTCCATGCCTCCGTTGTTCTACTCTACAAGGAATGACACACGTTCTACATATGTCACCTTTATGTCAATTCCTGCGCTGCCAGCGTTTCCTCAGAATGAGCTAAATGGATTCTTCGTTCACCCACCCCCACAGAATTGACTCACTGCTGTGCCGTACTACAACCCTTTCCGGTATCTCTCTGCCTCCGTTGCTGTAGTTCTACAAGTCAAACACACGTTCCACGAATCCTCCGTTATCAAACAAAGAACGTGTGTATCTATCGGGTTCCTATCTTAATCAAATTTTGTGTATATGGCCCAAGCAAACTCTTCCATTCCAAACTAAATATCCCCGCCAAAAATGAATGACACCGTACTTGTAAAGGATGGCAAAGCTTAGAAAGTCCTAAAAATATACTGGAACTTTTATCTTCCATGCGATGTTTTCGCGAATAACTCATCATTCTGAAGTAGGCTATATTGTCATGCTAACCCGCTAACAGATAAATTGTACTGGTTACGGCCCACATAAGACCCCCCCTTCCCATTCCATCCATCCGATCCCCTCGTCTTCATACACTGCACCTAACAATCCGCGGTTTTACCGGCTCTTTTACATATGTAAAGTAGATCTGTGCTTAACTCGGAGGCTCGTCTAAAGAGGGCGGCTTGCAGTTTACGCCGAGCGAGCGGATCATTGTCGATCGAGATCTGGGAGGACCGGATAACAACATCGGTGGACGGGAGGTAGGGTGGGGGTGGGGGCGCTAAACGAGCGTTTCCTCATGGAGAACGTCACTGAGGGGTATATACAAAGACAACCCGTGTTGAACGGGGCCCTACACAGTTCCGTCCACAAGCGCTTAGATACTAAAATCACATCTGGTTATCACGTTTTGTGAGAAAGGTCTGGACACTGGGATGATCATCAAATTTGGACTCATTATCATATTATATATATTATACCTAGTGTATGTGGAATACAAATAATAAGTAATCATAATGTTGATATATCGGTAATGTTACAAGTTTATATATAGTGATGCAAATTGACGGGGGTATGAGTTGAAGAGGAGAATGCAATCCGTGATACAGCAACTGGGAAAGTTGAATGAGAAAAGTTAGGTAGATTATCAGTGTGGAGTGACTGATGGTATCAATGACCGAATGAACGAATGCAAAGTCGTCAGTGGTGTGTGCGTGTCATGTGGTTTTCAAACTCCAAACACTTGGGCCCTTGGACGTCGGCGAGAGTCCCATGAATCTAGAATGCCCCCTCAGAAAGTCGCTTCTTCGTACTCCACGGCGTTGTTCGTCTTCGCGTTCTCTCGAACTTCGTAGGTGTCGACACCGCTGTTCATAGGCTAATGTGACTCTCTCTCTGTCCTCACCACTCCCTAACGCGTAGAACTCTTCGGAGGATACTCCCATACGGAGCTTGCGATACATTCCCTCCAGCACATCCTCGACAGTGACGTAAGGCCCGTATGCTGGATGTACCGTGATCGTCCACGGGAGGTTGGGGTTAAGGATGGTCATAGAGGTCTGAGGGGGTATAGTGGCAGGCTCAGCGAGCATATCATGGGACGCTCTGTGGGAAGACGCGACGGTCGATGGCGAGGGCTGTGTGAGGTCAAATTTGAGGTTTGGAGAATGCGAAGGCTGGAGAAGGATGTGAATGCGGGTAAGGGACGTGAAACCCGATTTCTTGACGCCTGAGGGGAACTCGGCGTTGTATGGGGATGAAGCTGAGAGGCCAGTATCATGAAAGGGCGGAGTGTGCAAGGATGCAGAGGGGGAGTCGGGGGAATAAGATGACGAAGTCAAGGCGGGTATGGGAGGCGAATGGATGGTCATAGTTCGAGCAAAGTGAACGTGCTTTCCGGGCATCTTTGCACTGTGATAGGAGGTTCGGGGTTCAAGGCAAGTTGGGGAGGGATGAAGGAATCTAGTCGACGAAGGGGAATAAATAGTTTCGTCCTGTATTCGACCTTCACCGATTGGAGCTACGGATTGAAATGTCCTTGGAAGCAACTCACAGCATTTCACGGGCTTGATGACGTGTTGGATCTGGGGGCTATAACGAGAATCGGCGCACATACTATTTTTAGCGGTATGTGTTCCTGGGGCAACTGACGGCATGACTTTCAGATTTGCGGAACATGTGCTGGTTCCCCTTTTGTTGAGAATCACAGAAACGGATTAGAAAACAGAAAGAGCATAAATAAGTAAGAATGGAGTATGTGGCATTAGAAAGGACGGAATGAGTACGGAAGGATCTACATCTTGTATTTGGCTTGCTGCTACGGAACCTGCGGAACAGAAATAGTTTCGATGTGGTGGTGCACATCATGCAGCGCAAGGGGGAGGACGGACCGCGATTGTCGTGGAGCAAAGTTGAGTCCTGATGATATACATAGTATCAGCTTCGTGGGCAGTGCAGGGAAGGACCCACGTGACTGCGATTGTTACTAGAGGAACCCGTATCAGCAGTCAACGTTTCAACTGTTGTGGCGCTAACAACACAGCGATGCACGTGTTGTTATGGATGCTGTCCGCCGCAGTATCCTCTTACTGGAAATTTCTAGAAATAAGTGAGAAAACGCTGGCAGCTAAACATATCCATTGGCATCGACCTATGTCAATTACGCACTGCCCCCATATGATTGTGTTGATTAGTGCCAATCCCAGGCTGTCATTGAGCGGGAGGATGCAACTCCGCGATGAACCGTTTAGGCGGCAACACAGAACGATACCAGATACCGACAGAACGATTGGGTCACAAGGTGTTCGAGGCAGAAGTTTCCCACGAATGACAGCTTATTATTTCTTTATATATATTTGCTGACACTTAGCTGTATTGACACTTACCCGTGCGTCAAAAGGCTTCCATAGGCAACTAAGTAACGCATGAATTACTGCCATTTTTTCTCGCAACTCGTGTGTCTTTCAGATTAATCAACAATGGTGATGAATTATTTGAGATCGATTATCCGTTTCTAATGATCAGGAACCAATTTCCTGAAGCGGGTGATAAGCGCTCAGAGTTTTCGCACACTATATGAGCGCGGCTTCCAAACTTTGCAGCTGCTCGTAATGATGAACAATCAATACTGACTACATGCCCCTGTTGTAGACGGGCATCTGTATTGATGATGAAGACAACTATATAAAACTTGCTGTACCATCAAGGATATCATACACCAAACACATCATCATTACTTGCTGCCCCCTGTATGATCGACTTGGTGCAAAGGATACAGCCAAAGACCTCTTCGAATCTCACGAAGCCAAATGACGAAGACTGGCAAAGTGATCGCAATGAACCGGGCAATTCAATGGGACCTGCCTAATTGTTGGGCTTCAGTTGCATACCCAAGCGAACTAGTCGTTTGTCCACTCGTGAAGACAGACGGATAAATAATACTACTCTTTAATTTGGGACATTCCATGACATGCGAGTGGACTGAATACCAAGCCGATAGGACTGTGCCACTACGGGTGGATATATGTACCGTGATTAGGAGTGGATGCCTCCACGCGCCACATGACTTTCTCCACTAAGCGCCCTTCGAGTCTCCTCGTTCCAAAGAGCAGCTATTATACTTTTGCCGTTTTACAGCATGTGGTTTTATGAGCCCCACCTACGGCTCCTCGATTCCGAATAGGCGCCATGCCACAAAACTTCTGCTCCGCCCCGAGCGGTTTATGGCTTTGGTCCGACCCGCGCACTTGAACTACTTTGGGAAAAGGCGCCATGGAGCGGAAGACGTTCAGAAATATTTCCGGACTCCAAGGCTTTGCCTTTCCTTGTAAGGACACAGTGTAATGTTGTTGAGAACGTTCGTTTCGTGGAGATAATTTAGTGTAATGGCACAGGATATCTACTTTGTGAACCCATTAGTTCTTGTAGACGAGGGACTTGACCGAAGATATTCTTTGTAGTGAAGTGTTTGCGCTTTGGCGATGCACATTCTTCTTGCACGTTTCACCATCCGTGTTTGATCTATTCTATCAGTCTTGTATGTACGACTACCATGGGAAATCCTTCCTTGTGCTGGCCCACAAACCATCTTAGGCTTGACTGCTGTGGTAGAGGGAAACACCTGAGCGCGAAGCATGAAAAACGAGCTTAATCTTATGATCCCGCATCAAAAGGGCTAATTGTGTGTAATAATTCGTTACTATCTGTTTTGTAAATGGTATATAGATGATAAGCCGACATAAGCGTAAATATTCTTTAACGGTACTAGTACTTGTATTTTTGTGATTATGCGATTAGGTGGGGGGTATAGTTATAACAATGAAACCAGTCGTCAAAGCAGCCCTGGAACGATTTAGATGAGAGATAAGGAATAAGGATAGGGCATATATAGCGCCGGTGCAGGGGTATAACGTTGATAGTATCATCAGATGTCGTCTGATGTCAATTCATGGCTGTCGGTGACATGTCATGCGGTTCTTAACTCCCAGACACCGGGACCCTTCGAAGTTGGTGAGATTCCTAAAAATCTTGAGTGACCCATCAGGAAGTCGATCCTCAATACTCCACGGCGTTTTTCGTGCTCGTACTCTCTCGAGCTCCGGATGCGTCGGTAGCGCTGCTCATAAGCCGCTGTGACTCGTCGTCTTTCTGTTTCCCCTAGACCATAAAAGTCTTGAGAAGTTATGCCCGTGCGGAGTTTACGATAAATTCCCTCCAGAACGTCTGCAACTGTGACGTAGGACCCGTATGAAGGGTGGACTGTGATCGTCCACGGGAGTTGTGGGCTGATGATGGTCATGGAGGTTTGGGGAGGGTTGGTCGCGGGCTCAGTGAGGACGCGCTGGGATATTCCCCTCTGGTAGGACGTGACGGTCGATGTTGGCTGTGTCATTTCGTAGTTGAGGGCGGGGGAGTGAGAGGATTGGAGAAGGACGTGAATGCGGGTAGGGGTCATGAATCTCGACGCGCTTTTGGGAAACGCGACATTATAGGGAGAAGGCCCTGGAAGGTCACCACCATAAGAGGGCGGTGTGAGCAGCGAGGCAGATGAGGCCGGGGAGAAGGATGAGGTAGTCAAAGCAGGAGTAGGGAGTGAATGGACGGTCGTAGTTCGTGAAAATCGAACGTGCTTTCCGGGCATCTTTGGGTGGTGACTGAGGGATTGGTTCGGTTGAGTGGGGGGGGGGGGCGAAAGGATGAGAGGGGAGTTTTGAACAGAGTATGAGAATGAGATGGAGGGATTAAATACTTTTCTCTTTACGGTCTCCACACAATCGAAGTCACACATTGGCTGGGTAGTGCCCTGCACACCATGTCTAAAAAAAGCCTCGGGAACATCATGGAATGATATCAAATAGCGGGCGACCATTTTAGGAAATACCAGATTTTAGAGAGATCTAATGCATAGCTCCTCTCGGACGTTGGCACAGGCAGAATCACTTGGACGCCGGACAGATCCCAAGTGGCACTGCCGTTAACCGAGGGGTTTCAAAAATGATCGATATAGTGGCCCTCTGGGTTTTGAACGTACTGCGGAAAAAGAGTGTTGAAATTAGACTTTGGTACGCTTCGATAAGGGCTTGCACACCTTTTCGCAAATTTTGTGCAGTGTAAGGGGTCGGGGAGAATGGAGAGGGTTGTCCCTGGTCATGGAGTTAGGCAAATGTCAAAACAAACCAGGGGGCTGTGCATCCCGCCAAAAGTAGTCCGCATGCGTCGGGGATTGTCGTCAAAGGAACATCGTACGGTACAGAAAATGTGGCTCTATGGTAAATCCCACCAATCCACGTGCTTTGGTGGTGGATTATCATGGAGTCTGGACCTCAAAGGGGCAGCAGGCATAGCGTTAGCGCGCATGTCCACTGTATCTACGAACATGCCATGGGTTAATATCCCGGGAGACGCGCAGCCTAGGAGTTTCCACACCGAAAGAAAATGGTCAAAAACCTGTGAGCACTAAACCGTTACCATTGACATTGTCTAATGTTAGCAGCATTTTCGCCTGTTGTCAGCAGCGCAGACCCTCACGGGGTATACAAAGAAGATTCAGTTGTTGTTTCCAGTTAGTAACGAAACGACTCTTTTGACACAAGGAGCCTGCTGTACAGGGGATGCAACGTGTGATATCATGATAACTGTTGGCGCAGAAAAAATGATCACCATCAAGCTATCGACAATTGGTGTGCTGTTTCTTGATCAGGATCCTGCTGATCGAGCTGACTGCTCCTCGGAAGGGCGTTTATCTAAGTACACAAGCCTTAACCACAAAACTGAGGTGTGCCTTACAAACATTACCAAAATTTGCCGCTGGGTTTTACTATGATAGCCGATGATTCCATCCTGTGCTGGAGGTGCAAGAGCTCCGCTCAGGGAAAGAGCTTGAGTCTGATGTTGTTGTCAGTGTAACTGTAACTGTAACATAGCCTCAAACTGCTGAGTTTCAATTGCTTATCAACATCAGCGCCGACTCAATCTGAGACGAATAGAGTCAGCTGTCTGCCATTCAATAAATATTCAGCCTTTCTCCTTCTCCTGGCCCTACAAATGTTGCTCGGGATAGTGGCTGGATATTCGTGGCTTGAACCATACATTTAAAAACAAGTTCGGGTCTAGGTCTTGGCTTTCATCTTGTCGGGTCGGGTCTACCTTTTGTGGCATGGTTCTACCCTTCCGATTCATTCTGGATCTAGATTTTTCCCTTCCTCTACAGCGCGGCGGGCTTAGTCTTCCCTAGAGATGGCGTTAAGCCTGCTGTGGACCTGCTATTCGTGATTGATTGTTGGAGTTTTTTTGCCGTCCCACCATCAAGTCCCGGCCGCTTCTCAAGGATGTCCAATTTCGGAACTTCTAGTCTTCATATGCAGCTCGAGCCACCAACGTTCTCCCCTTGAGTATGACTGAGAGCACGTTTGACGATAAAAACGATAAGGAGGTGACCTTGATGGGGTTGTATATACTAGAAGTGTACAGAATAAAGGGTGGGCTGGGTCCCTCTTTACAACGCAGTGTATCTAGTATTCCTCGGTGTTGTCGTACACAGGTTATATGTATTGACTAGTAGAGCCTCCTGTCATCCCACCATCAAGCACTGGTTTGCTTCTAGGCATCTAAGTCGCCTCTACAGGTAAGGTCAAATCACTGAAGCTTTCCCCATCAAGTTGAGTACAAACACAAGTATCTTTTGATTTCAAGACGGCGACCTCAACAATTCTATGATAATAAATGATTTACATACTAGAGGTGGAGTGAATATCGAGAGAGAACAAATTGCAATAAGTAGTTGATAATGTAGTTCTATGTGATTCTGCGCCTCGTCGATCTTGAGCATAATGGAGCCTAAAAGTCCATGCAACAGAAGACTTTTGGGAAGAAGCTGTACGAGGTGATCTTCGGGTCTTGCTGATGACATCAGGAGACGTTGAGTTCCCAAATGTCCGGTCCATGTAGTGTTCCGGAAAGCCCAAAGAAGCGGTTTTTACCCATCATAAGGTCCACTCGTTTGACCCCTCGTTCGAGCTGACCTGCTTCATCCCCAGAACGCCTACATCGGAGATAGTAGGCCATGTCAACATCTTTTACGGCATCTTTAGGTAGGCTTTTGTATTCGGTAGCAGTGGTGGGAAGACGAAGTTCGTGGTAGATGGCATGAAGGACGTCAGAGATAGTGACATAGCCGACTTCTCCTGAAAGGACGTGGATTGGGGAGCAGAGGTTGGGATAGACGATGCTGAGGTTAGGTAGCGGGGGTTCGGTTGCGGGCTCGTGGAAGGCTACCAATGAAATTTGTTCCCCTAACAAGAACGTAGGTGGGAGCCGGACATCGTACTGAATGGCAGGGGCACCGAAAGGTGCAAAAGCCAGTAAGAAGTGAATGTGCATCTCATCGGGAGGGGAAGTGGGCAGAGGGCTTGACTTGAGCTCAAACGATGAGCGTGGGTGATACATAGGGGTAATATTGACAGGTGGTGTTGGCGGGTCCGAAAGAGAGGGCAGAGAGGAGAGGGAATGCGTTGGTGATGGTGTAGAAGGTCCAGGTGAGTAGCTTGCGTTGAGTTCAGCAAACTGGACGTGTTTTGCCATGGTTCTGCAGGGATAGGCGTAGGTCGCAGGGTTTAGAAAGTAAATAGTCAAGATGGAAAGCTGGAACTGTCAATGTGATTCGACTATGGGTCCAAATGGGGATATGGGTCCGTGGTAATGATACACAGCTAATCCATCAACAGCTCATTCCCTCTGTCGTTGGCCAAACAACCAATAAGACCTACCATTAACCTGCCAACTCACCAATTTGCTATGGCATTCTTGGCAAAGGATCATCAACTTTTTACAGCAACAAAATGCACGCAGTCAGCTTCCGGTACGGGCCAGAAGTTCGCGTCCAGACGGCTTGGATGTCTCATGACGGCGCCGGACCTGGGCAGAGGGCGCAGAAAATACCATAAAGGGCGAACGTTCCACGGTCATTTTACTGACCCCGTGAATCACCTGGCAACGGTTTAAGGCGACGTGACGCCGTTCCGCGAGCTGAAGCGTACCGAAGCCTTTCGCATCGAACTGCATCGTTCCACATGGCAGGCTCGAAGCTTTCTCACCGATCGCCAAATCGGATTGGACGGCGCGGGAGCCCATACTGGCTTGCATATGCAGCAACGGGCAGAACCTAGGCAAAGTCCACTGATCTTTTTGGAGCGCTCTCGACACCCTACGCTGGTTATACGGCACCGAGTTGATGGGGGTCCCTCATCATGAGTCGGCGTCGGTTACTAAGCAACATCACTAAAAATCCTATTAAGTACTTGCTGATCATGATAACTTCACTGACTGGACGCAATACTGATAAGATGTATAACGGTGAACCCTACCAGTGCAATGTACTTAAATAGAGGATATATCCTGCTCGATGATTGTTAATGACTCCCAGAATGAGAGGAGCATACCGATGCGCGTCAGTTCAATCGATGGGCAAGATACGTGCGCGGAGTGAAGCCAAAATGAAAATTATCAGTAGACGACGGTTTGTTGAACGTGGCGCATACCTCCTCTGTAACGAACGGGCTTGCCAAATATTAGGTGGCTCTAGAGATATTTGTAAGCGGAGATGCGTACTGTCCGTTTGACTGATTTTTTTCCGTTGGTTCCACGATTAGACTCAATAGGGAGAGTGTTCAAAGGGTTTAGTGGCATGACGGGGAATTTGAATTGGCAAGTTGTGTCATAATGGGTTAGAAATAAAAAAATAAAAAAATAGAAAACGATATACATCGCTCACCACAAATGATATAATACGCAAGATGAGGAATGTATCGAGTGAGATGGAAGAGATGGAAGATAGCCACACGAGGATGACGGGAGGCAAGTGTTGAATTCAGAGCCAAACGACGACAAATAAAGGGTTCCGGGTTTACTCCTACTTTGTCCTACCTTCCAGCGATTTTCACGGGATTCTGCCTTCAATCTGGCAGCAACGACACATGTACATGATCTTGAACTTCAATTGGACGATGATAGAAGAATAAAAAAGCGGCTGAGCGCGAAACATTCGTTCTGTGACTCGTGGCACTTTGGGGGAACCTGGCCCAGCGGCTTTACTGCTATGTGGTTTGGCGGTGATGCATAGAAGTCAGCTTGAAGGCATCATTGAATAGACGTGTGTTAGTTCTCTTGTCGTTGACTCCATTTTTTTCAAAGTTCTTGCTTACAGTGGCCAAATCAAAGGGGTTCGACATGACAATCGAACTCGGCTTGTTATACAAATGGTTTCCAGCCGAGCGAAGACCAATCCAGTACAGTTAGCATATCAGTCCTCGCACTTGCTATTGTATACCAGTGTTTCTTCTGGTATCCATATGTACAACGCCCCCAGGTCATGGCGCGATAATGTGACATAATGTGCCCCTAGCCAGGTTGCATGCCCATTCCCGTCTTCATACGCATACGGTCTTCGTACCTCTCTCTTAGGTGTTTCTCTGACCCTCCAGATGGATAACTCGTGATTTACTGGCTACACTGCAACGTTCCGAGCAAATTACGTTCCAAGCAACTTCGCAGATCCCTCTAGTATCAGAACCGCGTTCTTTTATCGCGTTTGCGAGCCTCAGCGTTCGACACCGTAAGACAGCGAGGCTAAAATCCTATTTTTGGGAGCTGTGCACACACAGATTAGGGACCGCCATTACTATGCGTTCATCTGGCATTATAAACATTACGTCTTTCGGTACTGGCTCAGAGCTGCGACCATGGCATGTTTAATTTCACCTTCTTGTAACGTTCTGAATGTTTCATAGACTGAGATCTCGCTCGAAATTGAGGTCTGTCACGCGCGACATGGTACTGTCACGGCCCTACCTGTTCGTCATGCTCATGGGACTGATTCCAGGGAGTGCGCGGGATGGGTGACGCGTCTTGGCTAAAGCTCCACAAGTCCTTCCCATTTCGGCTGCGCCTGTGTTCCCTTTGCTTCAGGTTTGTGTTTCAATTTAAGTGGACAGCCCAGCGACTATGACATTGTATACAGGATGACTTGGTCTGCGACGCTGTTCCCTGGTGCCCATTGATTTACTAAAATTGTATCATTTCCACCTGCCGTTCGTCAGCCCGCCTGGATACCCTTCTTCTCTTCTGGTATTCTTCGAACACGTAACAGTGCTCCTTTGTGTTCTCGGCGACATACTACGCTACGTCGCCACACTTTGCCTCGTGATTGAAAAAAAACAATATATAATATTAACGTAAAATATGGCACGCTGTGATAATTCGGCGTCGGTACACCTGAATCCCCTTACCTTATATATCCATCTCGGCTGACTCCCATGTTTCTAGACCACTCTCAATCAGGGTCATCACCTTTGAGTCGGGCTTTGCTTCTGCACAGAAGTCCAGAAGCATGTTACACACGATTTTCCTGGAAAAATCGGATGGATAATGTCAAATTCGGCCCACTAAATTAAACAACGCTCCAATAAAAGTGAAGGATGCAAAGTCGCATCTCATTCCCCTAACCGACTTCCTCTTGGAACATGAGGCACATCATTCATCATCAGAAGAGCAGGTCGTGATCGCGTATCGCTTGTCATTATGTGTAAGTCTGGTGAACTGGCGAACTCACGGGGCCGATAGAAGCAAGTAAGTTCACAAGAGTGTTTTCTGTGACTGGATCTGATCTTAGCGGATCCCTCTGCTTGATCCAGATCGAAGCCCTCTCACGAAAGTGGAATACCATAGTCAAGGCATTGTACGTTATTAATAATAGATGCACTCGAACCAGGGCGCATGTCAGGAAAGCGAGGCCCGACTTCCGGAGGGTAACGAGAAAAACCCGCATGAGGGCGACCTTTACAGGCGGTTCTGTAAACGAACCCGTACATGCCTGCCAATCAAAAAGCTGGACATCAACGTCGGATATCAAAACCCCAAAACGTGTTGAATGAATGACTCCCGAGAGCCTTCTATTATCTAACCAGCAATGTGTCGCGACTCTGTGGGTGAAACGGGGGTGACAGGTGGTACTTGGCCGATTTCACAAGGTTCGGCTTAGTAGCAGGGTAAGTGCTCTTTCCCTGTATATTTCATTGCGCAACCTACCGATGGACCTGCAGCTCGGGGCACGCCGATCTGTTGGCTGCGCGTTCTCGTATATAAACGCTCCAGAGCAAGAGGCTGTTCTGCATTCTGTTCTTGTGTTTTTGGCCCTGTCTCTACAAATCATCGATGTTTCCACTACCTGCCTTATCTTACCACACTTGGACTTCACAACCCTGCAATACGATCCACCCTGGTATGTTTTCTTATTGTGCTTGGCTATTATCGAATCTGGTCTTCAGGCTCATTAAGCACAGCTGCAACGCATTCTATGGGATCTTATCACACATCCAAAATGTTCAACATGTATCATCCACCGCCAACCACCTTGTCTACTCATTCTACCAAGCAACGAAAGCGGGCGCTTTTCGTGCACCCATCAACACCACTGCCGACCCCTATGCCTCATATACCACCGCATACCTATACCTACACAAAAGCACCCTCAGCAACTTCGCTAGATGCTCTTAAAACGCCTATGGCGACTATGCCAGATGCCCCCCCACCGTACTTTGCTGACGAGGGACCACCGCCACATGAGCGGCCGTTATACGCAACGATACCATTACCGAACGAGGACGAATCCCCTGAAGCTAACCAAACCTCTCAACTGGGTCACCCCACAGTAAAGAGTCAGCATTGCGACACTGTACCGCAGACAATTCAGCTTCACGTCGCTCTCCGAATGGCTTGCCTGTGTACATCATCATCGTATATGGAGAAGGGCTCAGGCGCAGCTAAGATGCCAAATCAAAATCTACCCCGCGATGCTCCAGCAACAACGCCGAGTGCGGGATGCTTGACGTTCATCATTGATCCTACGGGTCGGACTTTCAGCATCCGGCCATCTTCTCCCATCAGCCCAGATGTCGTAACAGTGGGCGATGTGTTAGATGCCTTTGAATCGCCCTTAGGGATCGTTGATGATGGAGACGAGGAGGAAGAATGCGGTGGGAAGAGTCGGCCGGAGCGCAAAAGTGTACCTTCGGAGCTCGGGGACAGACTGTCACACGTAGCAAGTTCTGTACGATTGTGGTGGAGGACAACAGGTGGTGGTAAAAACCCTCGTTCGCGTCATCGATGGCGACTTGTTGGAGGGTGGCAGTGACGGCCTGCGGCCTTACCAAACTGCATGATCAAGTTAGACAAACTGTAGCTGTAACAACACCCTATGTAATATGCACTAATGTATACACCGAAATAGGACCCTGCCTCTAGGCTTTCATATAATATACAGTGGTCATCCTTGCACCCTTCGAGCAGACCAACCCCGGAAATGAAACCACGGGATGTTATACTTAGGACGGATTCCCAAAGCCAAAGCTAGACGGTACAACCAGTGATACTGCGAAAGACCTCATACCCTAATCTACATTTTCTTCGCCGGCTAAGTAAAAGCATTTATTCCTTGACCCGATAGACGACAAGCCGGAGCGGATAATAGGAGCCAATGAGGATGATAGCATCAAATATTTCTGCTCCTTTGGTTCGTATGTTAAAAACTGGCGCAAGTTTCCGCTGTCAGGCTAATATATTTTTAGGTTTTCTCATCGGGAGGACCGGAGTACGCTGTCTCAAAACTACAAAACCGTCCGTGATAAAGCGGCCATTTGGGTTGATATCGGAACATGACTGTCTCCTGAGTGAACTCTCGTCCACGCAGTCAATTCCCAACTAGGTTTGATTTGTTGCCAAAGACGGTACAAAGGTCCTCTTGAGCTTCCCCATTAAGATATGATGTCGCTGTTGACAATTTAAATGACGCAAACTTAATACTTATCTGTCGATTGATCAATTCCCATCACGGCAAGGCTGGCCGGCCGAGCTCAACAAAGCCTTAGAACTGTTCGGATTGAGATCTATGTTGTTTCTCCAGACATGCCGGAACTTGAAATGATGTAAAGCAGACAGTCGGTTGAACGACCGAGTCACACCGTAGACGACATTCATGAACTTTCAAAATGTGCTGCGATCGGTTTCTATGGAACGCATCATATGACCGAGATCAGAACGGCATGTAGAAGCTAGTTACTGAGCTGACAGTGGAAATAGTGTGTATGGCATAGATTTGAATGTAGGAAGGTTTTGTCTTGAGGCTGGAACCTCAAGGCCTCATGCTGGATTTACCTTTTGTCTAGGTGCAACGGGGTTAAACACCAACACCAACTCAAGATACGCTCTATCCGAATGTGGTATATCGCCCATAAGACGCCGGCGACTTAAAGACCACTAGTATGTGGGGGAACAAACGGCTCAATTACCTAAGACTCGGTTGTCGCTTGGATGAAGTGTTTACGGAGCCCAAGAGGCCATCAGGAAGATGGGGTTTTTCCGATTTTCTCAGGTTTGTCGGGAGACCTGTCACTCCCGGAAATCTCCATAGGTGAGAGAAATGAGGTCTCTTTGTTCAAAAAAAGGTAGATGCAAACAATTTGATACGAGAATCTGTGAAAGCCTTCAGTGTGGCAGGTTCCAAATCCAAGGTCCTTGACGTGGTTCAGAGGGTTTCCGGAGTGGCTCTGGCTTCAAATCTCCATCCCTCGTGTTTGACAGGCCCATTTGGAACTTAATGAGACAACGTAATCAGCCAAGTGGCGTATTGTGGGACCCGGAAATTTAGACGCCCTATATAAAGGGCTCTCAGTCAGAGCCCCCACTTTCTCTTTTACACATTTGTATGGCTAACCAACCCACTGAATATGTCTTGGGGCTCCCGCAGAGCCATAGCGGATATCCTTCTTTTCACTCAGGTCAGACTTCTTATCTACGCAGCCGTCATTATTCCCCATTGATGGGCATAACAGGCTCAAGCCCGATCCCCACCACTGGGACCCAACAGGTTGTCATCACCTCGGCCATGAATACGAGACGACAAGTAGCTGCCACCCAACGACTCCGCCCATCCATGAGCGAAGAGCACTGGAGGCTGGGGCCATTAAGGTCACCGTCTAGCCCAGAAGGAGCGTCGGGGGCGATGCACAATTCTCAAGCAGTGCTACCATTTCTTGAGGAGATAAACTCCCCTCCTCCTCACACTAGGCCACTGTATCCGACCATCCCATTACCACCAGAAGTTGTGTCTCATGGGGCATTGTATGCCGAAGCGGCAAGTGTAGCGCCACTATCACTACCACATGTCTTGGGGCTCCAGAGACATCTAACACGCCCAACCACTTACGAGCCACCGTGCCACATTGAACTGCATCTTTTCCTACGCCGCACCTACCTTGTTCCTCGATCAAGAGCATCTCACATAAATTCCTTGCATCCAACGTTGTCGGATTCTTTGCGGATGATGGAATCATATATTTCTGAAGAGTATAATGAGCCGGCAACAACCCCAGCCATGAGAAGCCTCACGCTTATGATTGATAGCTCGGTGCACAATTTTTGCATTTATCCGTCGGATGCTTCAGGCTCTAGCGTGGTCACTGTGAGGGATGTACTACTTGCTCTTGAAAGGCTATTTATAATTTTGGGTGGGCCTCACCCGCACTGCCATCATAATCGGCCGAGCGGACGAGAATGGGGCGACCAAGGGTGCAGACAAATATACGTTACCCAGAATGCCCTGCAGCTGTCTTTGTACAGCGAGAGAGGGGCTATTCCATGGTTCCTTCTGATAAAGTGACAAAAATATATATGACTAGATTACTATGCCATAGTGGTACTTATGATCAACTTTGTTAGTACGCCACTTTACTCGAGAATTTTGCGGTACGCGATCCGCCCGTCAGAGATTTCCCATTAATATACTCTACTTCATAGCTGATTTCCAGCAAAACAAGAGCTAGGATTTGGGTTTCTCACTTGATGCCTATACTTAGTTCCCCCATCATGAGTCAAGGTCAAGATGGGAGTCGGAGTTTCAAATTGAGATTGTTATGGTCCATACCAGGAGGCCTTGGCGCCAAATGCGGCGCCTACGCCTTGCCATCCATCTACGATGCCCGTTCCTCATCTCTCTCAAGAGCTGGTAGATGGAATCCTAGACCACCTTCAAGATGATGTTAAGTCGCTCAAACTATGTGCGTTAGTTTCACACTCTTTCCTACCAACGTCGCAACGTCACATATTTGCCGTACTGGATTTGCACGTTACATTATACGGCGGGAGGATATGCGAAAAGTTATTGGTAGCTCTGGCGTTGAGTCCGCACCTCGTGGAATACATAGGGACACTCAACGTCCGTCTCTACTGGAATAGTATCACAGAAAGTGACGTTACCTCGACAATGAACACCGCACAGATCATCATTCGCACTCTATCCACGCTCCTACATCTCCGTTCCATCTATTTTCGTAGCTCGAGCTCCGGTACTCACAATCCATGGCCTGTCTTACCTGGAGCGGTTCAGAGCGCTCTTCTTGACCTACTCAAGCGGCCTAACATCACCACTGTTTCCATCACTGGACTTCACTACTTTCCCCTCCACATCCTCATGTCCTGCCACGGCCTCAAACATCTTTCGATAGAAGGTGTCGTGGTATCTCCTACGGAGGAATCTATGGGACATGTCGTTGCCGACAATTCTGACGGGCATCGCGGTCAACTCCAGTCATTTTCCGGGGGAGAATGGGACGTGGGCGCTGGCTCTACACGCGTATTAATTTCTTTTCTGATGAACCCAAAATCTTCGCTTCAACTGACGCAGTTGAAATATCTGGCGGCTTCTGTACGCTCGAGCGAGGATTCCATGATGATTCAAAAAGCAGTCCATCTTGCTGCAAGTAGCATTACTGAGCTGATGCTTTCTGTTCACTGTCAGCGTAAGTTGCAATCATTTCAATATTTTCCTACGTTTTATAGCGAACTGAACTTCGCTAACTCCGCCCCCGAGACGAGACCCGGGGATTGGAGGTAAGGAGAAGGAGAAAGGCGATTACATTGCTCAAAATCTTCCAGAGAGCCATTTCTGACGCATCCCACCGACAGCCTTGGTCTCGACCACTCCAATTGACATTCGCCCACTTACCCAATTGAATCGGCTCTCCATCATTATCTTCGAAGACATCAGCTCACCAAGCTGGATTTTATCGCTTCTCGAATCAACTGCAACATCAAATCAAATATGCGAAGTCACTCTAACGGTTCTATTCTCTGACTTTGACGACGCTACTTGGTCTATGATTGATCAAATTCTTGCGACGGCTTCACGCTTTCCCCAACTGCAAAATTTAACGCTCAGATATTGGAGGAATCATGGGCAATATAGACGGCCAGAGAGGCGCTTTTAGACATTTGACCGTTTAAAGGCTTAAACTGGAAACGCTTGCTATTTGTACTCGAGCTTTAGGTGCGCTAATAATTCATTCCATGTTGCTGAGGTAAGAATCCATGTCTTGGTATTACCCATCCCTGCAGTCCCTGCTCGACAGAGCGGAAGCCTCAGTTCAGCCGGACCGGCCGGAACAAAGTACTGCCAATGCAACGAGTGCAGGATAGCTCATGCCCCGCGCATGGCGTAGATTCCCTCGCTATGACCACCTCGACAAAAACGGATATCGAAGCTACTTCGCTCACTGGGCTCACGCCAAACACTACACCAGCGCATGAACAACTTCCTCGTTCTAAAGATCTAGGCATCTTTCCTATACCACGAAGGCTCATTTATGACCCCAAAAGACCTTTTCGGTTTGGGCTTCTGTTGAACATTGCTTTTGGCTTTGCTAGTACATTCAGTGAGTTGTGTTGAGGTGACATTCTGAGAAAAACATCCAACGTAACCATCAATTGTCTGAAGCCGTCACCAACCTGTACTGGTGTCAACCGTTGTTGAGTTGGTCTTCCCATAATGCTAAACCACAATGATCGTTGACCAAACGCATGACTTGCCCGTTCCAGTTCAAATATCAGAAGCATTCCAAGTTCCATATAGTGATGTCTCGAGGTTAGTCCGTCGTCATTTCTCATGACGGTTTTTTCTAAAGTTGAAAGCCTTTCAGGATACCTACGTTACTGCAAGCTGGGTGTGTTTCGAAGCTATGGCATATATATATTATACCTTTGTATTGACATTAGGGAGTGCAGCTATGCTACCGGCCTCTTGTTTATCTCACCCCTTGGCGACCTCGTTAGACGACGGCAACTCATTCTCTTACTTGTTACTATTTCCTCATCCATGACTATTGGACTGGCTACAACGAACAGCCTGGTCGTATTCCAAGCTCTTTCGTTCCTCGTCGGAGTTGCAACCGTCGTACCAAATGTCCTTCTTCCACTGGCAGCCGACATGGCTCCTCCTGGACGCCAGGGTACCGCAATATCGGTTGTGCTCTCAGGCCTTCTCTTGGGCATTCTTATCTCACGAGTGTTAGCTGGAATCATTGCGGAGTTCTCGTCTTGGAGGGTGGTGTATTATCTGGCCGTTGGGATTCAGTACCTCGTTCTGGTTGGCAGTTACTTGATCATTCCTGACTACCCACCGAGGAATCAAAACCTGTCTTACTGGGATATACTACGCAGCATGGCGAAGTACGCTGTAACGGAACCCCTTCTGATCCAGGCTTGCCTTATCAATCTTGGATCTAGCGCTTGTTTTACGAGCTTCTGGGTGACGCTGACCTTTCTGCTTGGCGGCCCGGCGTACAATTATTCAACGTCAGTTATATGCACATTCATTTTCAACCTTCTTTTAATAACGAACACGCATGCAGGCTGGTAATTGGTTTGTTTGGCCTTATAGGTATAACCGGCGTTGCTGCAGGTCCGCTGATTGCACGGTCAACTGAAAATCTGGTTCCGTGGTATAGCGTGTTGATTGGTATAATAGTCATGACACTCGTCCAGGTGATCCAAGTAGTCGCGGGCGGGACCAACGTCGCTGCTGTCATCATCGTGGCTTTCGTTTTAGATGTCTTCCGTCAGACGTTACAAGTTTCCCTGTCGACTGCTGTCTTTACGTACGTATCAGGATATAGACACTGTGCCGTTCCATACTAGCACGGCTCATATATTTAAAAGTATCTCGACAAGCGCTCGTGCACGCTTGAATGCAACCCTCGTCATCTCGGTATAGTATCTCCTTCCCCAGGGTTCTTCGTCCAGTTCTGAGGAACTTTTGAGCAGATATTCATTGGACAAGTTCTCGGAACAGCAGCTGGGACAGAAGTTTTCCTTAGACATGGCTGGAGGGCATGTGCAGCATTGAGTATGGGGTGGTATGGTTGGCAGTTACTTGTACTTCTCGTGCGAGGACCGCATTGCGGGCGTCATGTGTGGTTTGGATATCAGGGAGGGCTGATGGTATGGAAGACAAATGGAAGGGAAGAAAAGACTTCCCCAGGGGTGAAACCTGAACTGAGGCAGCCGAATGCTGGCGTGCTGGGTACTGATGGGAATGTTGAAAAAACCTGACATCTATTCATAGGACAGTGAGTCGGGTTTGTCTGCTATATTCCTAGTGTTTACACCATACAAGTATTGCTCATCAGTGTATTACGCCCAGTGGCTTCACGACTTGCATATGTACACTCCCAAATATTCATGCACCCTTGATAGTATAGGCCAATGACTG
Organism: Calocybe gangraenosa; assembly: GCA_018221785.1. NCBI lineage: Eukaryota > Fungi > Basidiomycota > Agaricomycetes > Agaricales > Lyophyllaceae > Calocybe > Calocybe gangraenosa. Next base: position 28,635 of record JABCKK010000080.1, read on the forward strand.
TTAACAGTTCTA
>JABCKK010000081.1:15634-28153 GCA_018221785.1 Calocybe gangraenosa
TCACTAGTCCCGTCACGTGGAATGCCCCCCAATTTTTCACTGCATCGCCATCTAATGTAAAATTGAAGCTCCACTGGTTCTGAACCTCGTAATCCCTCTTCTTCCTTCCCTCTTCCCTCCCCTTGCCCTCCGGACCCTAACTGGGTCAATCGAAGTATGGCTGAGATCAACATCGCCTCAACTTACGGCTCCATGCTTATAGGCGCTTCGGTTGCTTTTGGGTGCGTTACTAGCGAAATTTGACAGAGCGAACCCCGAATGAAAGGATATAGGCTAAGCGGAATTGTTGTCATTCAATGTATTATATATTTCAAGTTGTATCCGGATGACCTGTGTATGGTCAAAACCTTGGTACGCATTTATTTCACTACTCAAATAAATGAAAACAACAACTAATCACGGGAGATAGGTATGCATTGTATGGTTAGCTAGCCCCACGCATAATGTATCTTTTTGAGCGAGAAACCTACCTTTATTTTCAAGGACACTTGACGGAATACATTCGGCGTTTTTGTGCATCTCACTAGTTCATTATTTCATAACATTTTATGGAAATAAAGAACATGTAGACCACATTCCTTGGTACGTACTAATGCCCCTGCAGAATGTACAAAAAATAAATGTACCTTCCTAGGTCTATTGCTGTATGTCTCGCATTCCCTCCGCTTTACTGTCTGACAATAAAACAAAATTTAGTTCTCAGTTCTAGTGACTGTACGTCCAGGAGTGCACATGAGGATATCCGGGTAACTAAATAACTTAACTTCAGGCCATCCAGACTTTCCTTGTTCACTGGTAGGCATGCGCTCCTTTGTCCGTGTCTATCTACTGATCAGTATCAGTTTCTTTGCTCGGAAGATACTGCGGTGTGCGTCAATAGTTTACTCATCTATATTACCCAGCTGATGAATGGACCTGATTTAGCCAGCAAAAATAACTGGTTTATCACCGGACCAATCGTGTGTCTCCCATCATTTTTAAGACGCTATCTATGGCTTAGTGATGTTTAAAGTTTATTCTTGCATCATTGAGACTTTGTGAGTGTTCCTTACTGATTTAGCACAGGAATAGTGAAAGTTTCGTTTTCGTCTCAGTGGCGGCTACTGGTGAGTATTCGAAGCTTGAAGTATACTAAGTACCCTTAACATGCTATTCAGTATCTACGGTCGAAATGTAGGCCAGAATTGACCCTCAGTTACTCAGGCTGCTCAGCATTTTCACTCAGGGTCCGGCTTCATCGATTCTCGGCCTTCAATTTGAAGTTTCCTGGGGTTCGTTCTCCATTATACATCGCGCTGTGAATTTACATCACCTTGTGGTTTAGTGGATCTTCACCTCGGGACTGTCGCTATCAGCGGGTACAGACATCCTCATTACTGCCTCATTGTGTTATTTCCTTCGAGAAATGCGTGGTCGAGTAGATTCAACAATGTGTGTATTATAATCCACCCCGCGTCACGCTCATGGAGAACATTGGTGAAAATTACCAGGATGATACAGGTTGTTGATACTTTGACACTTTACACTGTAGAGACGGGTGCAATAACTTGGTCGGTGCCTCATACATGACAACTACACTACTTCGGTGGCACTCACAGTCTTCTTCGACAGCCTAGCGACCGTTGCCAGTTTAATCTGCGTATGTTTTGTCGCCTTCCATGAGATCTATCGACTGAAATTGCACTATAAGTGGCTGGTAATGCCAAGAAACCTGGTGTTTCTTGGTTTACATTTTGTGATCGGGAAGCGTAAGCAGTGATCATATGTCGGTTGCTTTGTCATTGGACTGATTCACTTCACTCTCGGGACTAGTCTATGCAAACTCGTTACTTGCTTCGTTAAATACGAGGAAAGAACTTCGTCGCATCCGTGCTCATCATGGGCCTTGGTTGAATAACGTAATTCCGATGTTATCGACGACAGACTTTCCTCGGCAGCGTTCGACTTACACCAATGCCGTCCCCGTGAGTCTTTTGTTGCCATTACCCAAGTTCAAATATCTATAAGACCTTCCCATTGAAACGATTTTAAAGGGAGACGCACTGGATGTCTATCTATCTCCCACAAAGGTAGTTGACTGTTTTCGAAGTGCCAGCGATCGACTGCTGAACCTATCTTATCACTAGCTACATGTAAATGTGGAGCGAACGGTCGAATATGATGCTGACGGCCAAACGAATCGGGATTTTACGTCATCACAGCATACCACATCGGACGCCCAGCCTTGATCATTTCGTTCGAGGGCCCATTAGTCTATTGTAGCGTCGTGTATGATTTGATTGTTGCGTGTTTAGAGTAGAATAGACAGGCAGACTCACTGAACGACGGTTAGAATCGCTTGGAACTAGCAGTTATGGAGAACTCACGTGCCCGCGATTAAAAGGTTCCAACAGTATGTTACGAGTCTTCACGCGTTGTTGCATGATATATGATACATCGCAGCTCACGAATCCAGAATTAGGGACTCATATTATTAGCCAGAAAGGTAGCAGGAATCTAGGAGGGTAACACAAAAAGACATGGACGCAACAATTGATTTGAACTCTAGAGTTTACGTCTAAGGTATTTATTAATTGTGTCTTTCGATATTGTTGATTGTTGATTGTTCATTTGATTGTCGCGAGGTGGGCTAAGCTCAAACTGAGTTCACCCCTGTGCTATCAGTAGGGCCTAAATGTTTGGTTGTTTCGACAGCTTGGACTACCGTTTCTTCGACATTAATTTGAACCTGAGCGTGAATTGAGCTACTTAAGCACTGGTACAACAATCTATGTGGATATAGATACTTACGTGGTCAACCTTGGGCGGTTGGTCACTATGGCACTACAGCAGGTGAAAAAGACTCAGGCAACACCAACGAGGGTGACAGGAGCCGACACGGCTTACCGTGAACCTCTTGCTAGCGCGGAGAAAAGAGACGTCTGGCAGATGGAGGGGTGACCCAGAGAGTGAGACGGATTTAGAAAAATAACCTTGATGGAGGTTTTTCCGAGTATGAAGGCTTGGTAGCTGTTGGTAATTTATTGACATTTGCATGTGACGGTACTTACGTTGCTAACAGGGAGTTTGCGTAGACTGGCAGTGGCGTGTTCAGCAGCTCGATGTTGGCTACTTTATAGATGCTTACATTTGCTTATCACGAAGTGAAGGCCCATGAAGATAAGATTGGTTGGCATGGCAAGCCACTAGAGCACCTCATGATCATGAGCTGAAAGGCCAGATACAGGTGTTTGGCGACATACGCAAATCATAGACACGACGGTAGCAGCACTGAAAGATTGACATCAACTTATAGCCTAGAAGGTTGAAAAATATAGTTGCCAGGTTAGCGATCCATTCTCAAACGCGTAGAGCATGAGACAGTCTAGTATATGGTTGATGCTGCGGATTTATAGGTCTAACTTAGTCAAGGCATATGACGGTATTCACATAACGCACCTAGAGTCAACATTTTTTCTTCTGCCGGCCATAAGGAAGTAGCACAAAAAGCCGGTTATAAGGATATCAAGGAGACTTGATAAGGCCAACCCCGATGTAAATGACCACTAAGGATCAAGATCGATAAGCGCGGTACAATGGACCTTGCCAGAAAACGAACAGTGTAATGTTCAACGAAAACTTCCAGACTTCGTAAGGTGATCCTGAACCAATGCTGTCAACGATGCGCCGTAACTTTTCAGAACCTACGGACACTCACATCTTAACGGTGGTGACTAGTAAATAGCATATGGGAGATCAATCTTGTCATACGTTTTTTGAAGACAAGTGACTCACGACAAGCAAAACCTGGAAACTGTCAGCCCTCGTGATCACATAACGGAGGATGTTTTCACCTAAACGCAAGCAAACAATGCTGCCCTGGAAAAGAAAAAGTACAGTGATGGTTAATATCAGCTTGTAGTGATGGGATACGTAGATGAAACAGTACCAGAGGTATTGCAATAAAGAGATTATTACGGCTAACTGAGTGGGGGTTTGTGTTTAGAAGGATAAAACATTAAGAAAGGTTACGTTTATAAATTCTATGGACGAAAAACCTGCGGGAGGTCGTATCACTTGAACCAACAGATGTCAACTTCCAGGCTTACCAGTGAACGAGAAAAGTGAGAATTGCCTAAAAGAAACAACAGATCAGACTAGGTAGACATCAAGCGGCGCAAATGGCGACAGAACGCACAGTGAATACGATCGTTAGCTAGGTAAATCAATTACTAAAATTTGCATAGCTGGAGGAGAGAAAAAAACATACTGCAAGGCTCCTGGTAAGACACACAGTTGTCAGTTACAAGACGTAAGGCCAGCAGGCGAAGATGGTACCATGGGATAAAGTCGATCCTCGACGCGTCTCCAAAGTGTTCGATCAGATGGTCCCATAGAGCCATAGTCACAAAGATGGTATGACAGATATCAAGTAACCTTGTTATGGTGAGCCCAGGATTAGTTGGGGAGAAATTTACCAACCAGATGCTCATAACCTAGGAACAAAGAAAAACACACCAACGAGTCAGACCTAGGATCTCATGCAATATATTCCAAAAACGCACTAAAGTTTTGAGACCAGCCGAGTCCATTTGGTAGCGCTTAAAGTAAGCGAAAGTTTGAACCGTCACCACGCCCGAGAAACTTTTTGAACTTGTTAAATACACTCAAGATGGGCAGATGATACGTACGCGGCTGCGATGATACCGCCAACAAGCAAAGCGCCAAACGTCCTGGGAATATCTATCATCATCTGAAAAGAAGGAGAGAGCGGTAAAGACAGAGAAAAAGTGGGGACTCAAATACTCAGGGGGCAAGTGTGTGGTTTATGTTTAGGAGCAAGTCAGGGCGGCACAACATTACTGGCTATTCGGCCGACTGTTAGAAATTATCCAACGCCCATTAATGTGACCCTGGATAAACCCAAAAAGGTGCCACGGAGTAGGTAATGCGAGATGGGTCTCTTGCGAAACTTGCAGGGAACTTCATAGAGCGCATCGGTAACAGATTGACGACGCAGGATTCACTGGAATGATAGCTCACGGGGCGCACTGGCACAGTTCTCAAGTGGAGTTCTAGCATGCAAAGGCCATCCTTCGTTTGAACTTTGAAGAATGGATGCTGAGCGGAGCAAACGGAGTTGTTGATATTTCCGAGTGCGAGTATAAGTAGGACAAAAATTCAAGCCGCCTGTCCAATCAAGCTATCAAACATCTTGTCTACGCTAAGAAAAAAAGACGAGAAGCATTTGTAAGTAGAGGGAACATGAGCTTGCTCGGACGAGGGACATGCATGTCAACATCATTTGATGTCGCGTGCGGTCACGGTCACATCACGACCATCCCTTTGGAGCCGTTCACCACAATGAGTGTACGCGAAAATTTGCGCGTTATCGAATCCTGCTAACATTGTTATCAGACATTTACTATCGCGGAGCCCATGGATGAGGACATCCTCAGTGATGTTGTACCTAGCAATATTGTTTCAAGACAAGTACCCCCTGCCACTCATCTTAATAGACACGATATAATGTTTGAAATAGGCTAGCCAAGGCGCAGATGGTGAGAGCGAGTTTGACGACGATGCAATGGATGAAGACGAGCTTTTGAGTGAGGCGGAAGAGAAACTGGTGCGTTGCAGTCATTTGGAGAGCTCTTGTGGTATTCAATCATGACAAGTAGGACAAGGCGGCGGCTAAGCTTCATGCAACGGAGGAGAGGAGAAAGCAGAAACAAACTCGGAAGGTAGCAGAGGGGAAGCTCCAAGCGCAGCGTCAGGAGATGAGCAAAGCCAAGGTATCGATACATTCTTGTGATATTGAATAAGACTTAAGTGGATTAGGTCGCGGATGCTGTTAAACGCTACTCATACCTTTTAGGCCAAACGGAATTATTTAAGCATTTTGTAGATATCAAGGTGCGCCAGATTTTCAATCGAAAAGGTTGACTCTCACTTGGAAAACAGCGTGCTCGCGATCCGGAGTATGCTGCGATGATGGATGCACAGCCAAAGCCCAAAGGGCGTGGACGCAAGAAAGCAGTGTATGCACTTGTATTATTTTTCAGTTTATTTGGTTCAACTCTCCTTCAGTGACACCGTTGCCCGTCACCGCAAATCCGAAAAAGAGGAAGATGAGGAGATGTTAAAGGACGGAGAACTAGCGGCAGATGGCAATGACCAACCTTTTGTGTTTGAGGAATCTCCCAGCTGTGGGTAGTCCGATTTGTGTGTGCCGTTCCCTTACTTATCATGTTTATAGTCATCAACGGTCAAATGCGCGCATACCAGCTACAAGGGCTTAATTGGATGGTTTCCCTCCACCACAATGGCCTGAATGGTATCTTGGCCGATGAGATGGTGCGTTCCATGTGAGCTTTCATTCTTCTCAAGTTCACATCAGCTTCAGGGCCTCGGAAAAACACTACAAACAATCTCTTTTCTATCCTATCTTAAGCATTACCGGGACATCGCGGGTCCGCATCTGGTTGTTGTCCCCAAATCAACTCTACAGAACTGGCAGCGCGAATTCGAAAAATGGACGACCGATGTAAATGTGGTGATCCTTACAGGTACACCTCAGGAGCGTGCTGAAATCATTGCAAATCGTTTAATACCTCAAGACTTCGAAGTCTGCATCACATCATACGAGATGTGCCTCATTGAAAAATCGACCTTCAGGAAGTTCTCGTTCGAGTACATTGTTATCGACGAAGCCCACCGTATCAAAAATGTTGATTCGATTCTTTCCCAAATTGTCCGAGAGTTTATGTCCCGTGGCCGTCTACTCATCACAGGCACACCACTTCAGAACAACCTGAAAGAGCTCTTTGCGCTACTCAACTTTATCTGCCCAGAGATTTTTGTGGAGTATAAAGATTTGGATAGTTTCCTACACAAGGATGACAGTGGGACGGACGCGGAAGCGGAGAAGAGCAAGAAAGTTGTAGAGGCTCTGCATAAGATTTTGCGGCCGTTTTTGTTGAGGAGGGTAAAGTCGGATGTTGAGAAGAATTTGCTCCCTAGTACGTCTTGTAGCTTATATTGGTGTATTTTGCTGACATCCCATAAAGAAAAGGAGATCAATATCTACGTTGGTTTAACGGAAATGCAGCGTAAATGGTATCGTTCTGTCTTGGAGAAGGATATAGATGCGGTCAATGGTACGAACCTTTCATCCTGTCTCTGTCAACATCTCACGGTTGGTTGTCAGGATTGACGGGAAAGAAGGAAGGCAAGACTCGCCTGATGAATATGGTCATGCAGGTATGGCTCACACTCTTGCTCTATTTACCGTCCTTACCTCCTTTCATATCCAGTTGCGCAAAGTCACCTGCCACCCTTATCTTTTTGACGGGGCTGAACCTGGTCCACCATATACTACAGACGAACACCTAATACAGAACTCTGGCAAGATGATAATCTTGGATAAGCTGCTGAGGACTATGAAAGCCAAGGGCTCCCGCGTCCTCATTTTTAGTCAGATGAGTCGCGTACTTGATATCCTGGAAGACTATTGCCTCTTCCGTCAATATAGTATGTTCCCATCATGTCTTTCTGTTGGAGACCACTATGAACAGTGCTATTCTTTAGAATATTGCCGAATCGACGGAGGCACGGCGCATGACGACCGTATCATAGCCATTGACGAATATAACAAGCCCGACAGTGAGAAGTTCATTTTTCTTTTGACCACAAGGGCGGGCGGTCTTGGTATCAACCTGACCACAGCGGATATCGTTGTTCTCTATGATAGCGACTGGTAAATCCTCCTCTTGCTTTCGCATGCTACACCTTAACTATCACGCGCTACAGGAATCCTCAAGCCGATCTCCAGGCCATGGACCGTGCACATCGGATTGGACAGACGAAGCAGGTATATGTATTCCGGTTCATTACTGAGGGCAGTGTTGAGGAACGGATGTTGGAACGAGCTGCACAAAAACTGAGGCTCGACCAGTTGGTAATACAACAGGGGCGGACTCAGCAAGTGAAAGGTAGGCCTATCTACGCGCCGGAATAAAAAAGCTTGATGTTGATGATTCGGTACGGTAGCTGCGGCGAATAAGGAGGAATTACTTGAAATGATCACACATGGCGCCGACAAAATCATCAACTCATCAGATGAGTACGCAGGTTCTCTGTTCTGTCTCTGTGAATTTACTTATACACTTGGCAATTCCTAGTCTTCTAGTCAATGACGATATAGACGCAATAATTCACCGCGGAGAAGAGCGCACTACTGAATTAAATAGCAAGTACGAAGGGCTCAATTTCGAAGACCTGAGCAATTTCAAGTCCGAGGCGTCAGTACAGCAGTGGGAAGGCGAAGATTTTCGACCCGGAGCACGTATCAAACGAGAATATAACCGCGCCAACTCAGCTAACTATATTCCTATCATAGAAAAAAGCGCTCAATTTCAATCTTCTCTCACTTTCCAAGCGAGAACGCAAGTCGAATTATTCGGTAGATAATTACTTTAAAGATACCCTACGAGCCGGTCCATCGAAGCCAGAGAAAGCGGCCAAAGTTCCACGAGCGCCGAAGCAAATCTCCATGTGCGGGAAAGTCTCCATCTGTTCTAGTCCCCTTCTAACATTTACGTTACAGACAAGACTTCCAGTTTTTCCCACCTGAACTAGCAACACTTCAAGAACGGGAGTTGGCAGTCCACAAAGTAGGCACCTTAGGTTCCCTGGATACATTTGATTGTTGATTACTTCCAAGAGGCTCAATGGCATCGCGGCTACATTGCGGGAGCCTGCTGGTCCTGAGGATACCCCCGAAAAGCTGGAAGCAGAACGACAGGCGGCCCAGGACTTCATTGATAATGGTAAGCCTCGCGCAATGGAAGCTGTTTCTCCACTGACACTTCATCACTAGCTGAGCCGTTAACCGAGGAAGAGGTGGCTGAAAAAGATGCTTATATTGAGGTGGGTTTCCCGGATTGGAGCCGCCGCGACTTCCAGCAGTTTGTCAAGGGCTTGGAGGCTTATGGCTGGTAAGCATCTTCCATTATCCAAATGCCTCCACCTAACACCGATATATTTCATAGGTCAGAGCCTCCAGAAATCTATGCTGCCGAGATTCAAGAGAAGACGGCGGAGGATGTTGAAAAATACTACCATACCTTCCAGAAAAAGTGGAGGACGCTAGCTGGTATGTTTCATAAATCCATTTATACACTCTCAACTGAACTAACATTACCATCGTATGTTTCAGAGGCTCCCAGAATTGAAGTGCGAATAGCAGAAGGGGAGGCAAAACGGAACAAACGTGATAACTTGGAGTTCCTCCTCGCGCGAAAAATCGGATCTGTGCGATACCCTATGCAAGAACTCGAACTCAACTATCCCACAACAAAAGGCAAAGTCTACAGTGAGGAGGAGGACAGGTATCTTCTCTGTCGTCTCTTTCACTATGGCATGCAAGCCGATGATGTATACGAACGTATCAAAAAGGATATCACGGAGTTCCCGGTCTTCCGCTTCGACTGGTTTTTCAAAAGTCGGTCACCTCAGGAACTACAGCGGAGGTGCAATACACTTTTGAGTATGATTGAAAAGGAGGCCGAAGCCAAACAGCAGGAGGAGGCAAAGGCAAAAGGAGCGTCCAAGAGCAAGGTAATGTCTGTCCTGGTTAAATTTGATGATTCCTAACTTCCCAAACCGTCAGAAACGGGGCATAGAAGAGGTTCAGAAGGTAGAAAAGAAAGAGTCCCGTCCATCAACGCCGACAACTACATCTTCAGCCAAGTCAAAGAAGAAAAAGACTTAGGATAGCCTAGGCGGCCATGTACTTGCTTTGTATTAATCCCGGTCATCACCTCACCTAAAATTTATCCATTTGTCCATGTCCTAATTATATTCTTTACTCCAATAAATCCGAGACCTAGTATGTAACAAGAACAAGGTTTACAAAGGGTGGCGAACACGGTAATATCCCTCGTGTGCTAAATATTCCTAACATCGTGCGTTTTTCCTACCACATCGTTCTAGTCGCACCAAGGATCCATTTGCGGGAGTAACGGTTGGGGTATAATATCTATACACAGTAAGAGAGTAAGGAAATACATAAGTTATTTTGTCCAGGAGTAAAAGTGAGCGTGACCGTCGAGGTGTGTACGGATGCAGGTAATGCGCTACGTGGATGTATATATAAGGCTGTGGGGTGCAAATGGGGTGCAATCCTGTCACCAACCATGGGAAGAAAAAGGATATACGTCCTCCGTTCTGGAGGGATCTAAACTAAGGGTGTATAATATGGGCGGGGTGGCAATAGCCATGTGATGATGTTGAGTAGAGGTGTCAGGAGGCACCTTCAGGAGCGCGGCTGCCAACAGAATCATATTTGGCATGGTAGACAGGACTCTGGTTGGTCGAATACGGCATGGTCTGCATAGCGTCGAGATGGAGGTTAGATCGCGACTTGGCAAGGATCTCTGAGGCGACATCGCTACCGTACTGTTCTGCGAGTTGACTAAGAGCAGCGGTAAACATCATGAGTGAATGAATAGATAGAGAAAAACGTACTTTGCGTAGTTATCCATGATGACTGCCATACTGTTAAGACTCAGGCGATACGCTTTAGGCATCATGCCCTTGCCGAAACGGTATGTAACGTGGTTGGAGCACAACAGCCCTGCAAGAATGACAAATATGTGCACTGGGGCGATAATAAAGGCGACAGTGAACCAGCGTGTCAGCACCATGCGCTCAAAGTCAATATATGGTTTCTTGCAACCGGGAAGCACGCTGCGGGCGTAGCAGGTCTGTGTTACTGTTGCTTCAACATAAGGGCTGAAGTATCCACAGCATTTGAGCTGAGTTTGTATCCGTGCACGGGCTCCAGCATCGAAGGCGCGTGACCATTGGGCGTTGACTTTGCCTTCTAGATTGAAGGCTTGTCGGCGGTATGAGATGTAGCCTGGGACGACGAGAAAAGCGAAGGTGATCCAGAGAAAGAAGGTGTAGATGGCAAGGAAGCTGCGGTTGTTGAGGAGAATGCCGGCCCACCCAACGACGGAAGTCATGACGCCGAAAGCGGCAGCGAGGGTGGATACGACTAGTTCGGGGCGGTTTCCAACGCGGACTATATCAGCGTGAGTCCAAACGTTGAACCAAGTTAGTAGACAAAAGACGAGGGAGACGAGGGAATAGCAGGTGAGCTGATTTGGTGCGATTAGCTGGGCGTTCGAACGAATTGATAAGATACAACGTACCAATATGTTTGCGCATAATAAAATCCATTTGAATTTGTTCCATCGAAGCTTTCTAGGAGCTTTAGAACCGCCTTCCTGGCCGCCAAACCAACCGCTCTGCACGCCGTCGTAATCATCATCACCCTGACCTGGCATCCTAGCCTCTCCACTTTTAAACGCCTCTACACCACCACCGCGCTTAGGCATGACTGGATCGATGGCGTTTTTTGCATTTTTTCGCTTTCTTGTAAGGGTACCGCCAGGTGACAGCAGTGATGCGGAGAACTTGGATGGGAGGTAGTTGACGGTGAGGGAGACGTTGCCAATGTTGCCGTTGTCGCTGGTCGTCCTGCTCATGTTGACCACATTGCCAGCAAAGGGAACGTTGGGAGGATCGAGAGGTCCGCTGTTGGAGTCGCTCAACATGTGACGTGTCGAGCCTGCTTGTGAGTATGCCGAGTGGGCGTGAGATGAGACGGAGGCTGGCCTCGATGGCCTTCTAACGAGAGTGAGGACTATGAGATAGACTATGTAGAGAGATACTTACGGAGAGGTATCCATCTGAGTATAGAAAAAATATGAAACGGGGCGACAATCAACAACACGTTTACGGATTGGAAAAAAATAATTTTCTCATGGGCCAAGTCACATACCATATGGGGTCCTACCAAACTCCCTGACCCGGACGCCCCCCGTCTGTGCATGTCAAGATATGTTGACCACACTCGCTGCATATTACAGGTGAGATACAAACTGGTGGTAGTACAACAACAGTGACAGATCAGGCTAACACCGACTAAGACTTGTCTATCTGTGTTGCCTTTGTACTTGTACTTAGGGTGATCGGGTTCACATGGTACATCTTGATGCCGGGTGGAGTTGCGACAGCGCCTCTCTGATCGTTTATCCCGACTCTAGACATCGTTGACAACGAAAGGTAGAAATGCACCCACGGGTTCACAATAAGCTAGCAAGTCTTGGCATTCCATTCCTTCCTCTCCACCACGCGATGGACGGGAACCGAATTATGTTCAGCCCTATATATTTAGTGCGTATATATAACTATTGATTGGTTTCGAGCTTACCTCCATTCTCATACATCCTGCCCTGTTTACCCACCATCAGTCGACTCAATTGCACCTTTATACCATTTTCCATTCTTCCGTCCAATGATCCACTAGACTTACTCCCTTCCAAGAGTCACCTTCAAAGAACTCACTCAGATTCTCTCCAATCTCGTTCTTGGTGATAATTTCGCTTGGTGATAACGAAATTAGATCAAAGTTTACATCGTCTTTTTGGCTCCTACACCATCGGCGCTAAGGACGCGATTGTTATTATT